>CP139505.1:350092701-350102827 GCA_021014915.2 Artemisia tridentata subsp. tridentata
TACTAAGATTTATGTTTAAAGACAATTATTGAAGTACAGTCGCAAACTATCTTGCAGAGCCATTTAAGAATGTATTGTTATAACATACTATACAGGGTATTCCAAAGGAACCTTAAGCGTAGTCAGACCGGGCTCCTCTTTATCATAGGTTCCCATAGATTGTGTTGCGCCAAACAACGTACTCAGTTAGAATAATGTTTGTTACCAGTGCGTTTCTCCAACACTTTTATTCCCGATGTAATCTGCACCTGTGGTGGTTAGTAACTTTTGTAGCTCTATACACATAACACCAGGTACACAATTAATATACTTATATTTCGAATGCTTATGCATGCCTATGCCTCTTCGTTTTGTATTCTGACTTAGGTAATTGTTATATAAAATATTTGTAACCTTATTTGAATTACATGTGATTGGTTTGAGATTGAAATTTTATATTGTTAATGCTGAAATCTTTGTTACCTCCTTCAAAAGACAAACAATTTAATAGCTTTTTATTCAAATATGGATCGCATAATAATACTTTAGTGCAGAACAATGGCCGATGAGAAACAATGTCAGACACGTTTGAAAGAGGTTCAAGAACCAGAGACTCAAGAAACTCATGCAAAGCGAGAAACAAAAGATAAGGGGAAGATGGTTGCTGTAGCTACTGGTATTATAGATATCACAGAAATTAACCCAACCGATCCAAATCAGGTTCTAGAAGTTAAAGTATACCGGAAGTGGGTATCGAAGAATGTACCCGACCCTAACCCGACAGGGTCGTGTTTTATTTTATTAGACAAACGTGTAAGTAGTTACACCTCCAAATGACTAGAACTGTAACACTCTTCAGTATCTTTTCCTTAAATAGTTGGCATCTTTTTCAGGTTAATGCCGTTCAAGCAAATGTAGAGGTCAGAGATATGAGGCAATTTGAGGCGACTCTACAGATTAACTCATGCTATAGAATTCAGGGGTTTGGCTGCAAGCGTACTGAGAATTGGCAAAGAACTTTAGAGAACAACACTACGCTACTGTTGGAAGGTATACAAGAGCGGTTAGCATTGAGGATGAAGGATTTCCATACCATTATTTCAATTTCATTGCATACAACGAGCTCGGACGTTGTGCAGACATGCGGGACTCCATCTTAACAGGTACTGTTTTTAATATATGCATAGTCAATTGAAATAAGTATTAACTTCTGGGATCACCTGCAGATTACATACGGATCATTCAGGGAGTAGGCAACATCAAAGAATTTGGCAGCGCGACAACTAACCGGATCCTGAGGAAAAATGTCGGGATACAGAAATTGAAGTAAGATACATCCCAACAAGTTTTTAAAAAAAAGGACGCAAACATTCCATAAATGGTTTAACATTCTATTTTTTCATTGTGGAAACACCATCACCCTCAGTTTCTGGAACGAGATGGAAAAAGCCTTAGAACAGCATGTGTCGATGCAACATGAACAGCCAACAATCTTAGCAGTAAGTTCATGCATAGTCAAGACATACGCAGGTAACCTAATTTTTTCCAACTGTAAATAATAGAAGTATTGAAAATACGTTATCAACAATAACACACTTGAATAACAGGTTTTATACAGCTCTCAGCTACTCCGGCCACCCATTACTATTTTAACCCCAACGTACAAGAGGCTGAATATATACGCGAAGTGTAAGTTTTTGCCCAACTGTTTATCTGGCATCCATTCGTCAAATATTCGGATTAGAACTACTAACATTCATTCCCACACAGTTACGACGACTTGCTTGGTCCTGCAATGTCCACTTCAGCAATTTCAGGAACGCTGCAGTCTCAGGAACAGCCGTCACTCCAGGAAACAAAACGAATAGCTGACCTACTGGAAATTAACCCAGAAAATTTGCCGGTAATATAAAAACATAGGTAGCCATTCATTCTTAATATTGTTATTACTAACGTTACTCGACAGTTGCAGCAAAAGTTCACAATTGAAGGGGTTATAATGACGATCGAAGGAACCAATGGTTGGTACATGAATAGATGTAAAACATGTAACCAAAATATTGAGGACAGTTCGCCGCACTGGCATTGTCAAGAGCCAGGATCGCCAGTAATACCCAACTACAGGTGAACGTCCTATATCTATAAGTATCTACAACTTATTGTAGTTGTTTTAGTAAAGACTGTGCAGTTACAAGTACCTTATGATTGTAGCTATTGCTTCAAAGCGATTATTGCGGACGTGACGGGAAGCCTTCCACTTACATGTTACAGTCCCGAGGCACATTCGTTCCTACCGGCGATTACTGAACTTCTTAGCTATGTCCCTGATCGGAGCCCTCACAACATACCTCCTATCATAAAAGACCTAGAAAACACCAAACGTCGATTTGTGTTACACTTTGCTAGAGGAAGCAAGAAACGGTTCCCAAGATTCATTCTAGATGAAGCACTCAACGCTGATCCACCCATGCTACCGCCAGTACGAACTGTCCAACCTTTACCCCCACTACTACCTGCTCCACCAACGACTGACGTACAAACAAGTTCATCAACAAACACACCAGCATCACCTCAAAAAACACCATTCCCTGGCGAAGGGCCATTAATGCAACAAACAACAACAGAACACAAAAGCTTTAGCGAAATACCAATGAAAACATTAACGCCTCCACCAGCGTCAACTGATGCAGATGAAAAAAAGGGAGCACCAAAGGAGATGGAAGCGTCAACTACCAGAAAACAACTGTTCAAATCTTCAGAGCATGAACATGATACAAGGAGTGGCAAAAAACCTAAGAGGAATGAAATCGATCCAGAGTGATAAGCAACTCTTCTATCTTTGTCAGTTAAACAATCTTTAGTATATACAACAGCAATGTAAATATGTTTACTATCCTAAAAGCATCGTCAAAGTTAGACGGCACAAGTTTTGAAAAGCTTTCACAGGCAAAAGGCGTGTCTGAGCCAGGATGCTCCATTTTGTACCAAAAGTCTGGAAAAGCTACGACTCAAGAAAGTATGTCACCCTTTTTAGTACGTATGTACATGTACCAGACTCAGCTAAGGTTTGCCAAAAAAACTACAGCTTATATTTGAAAGTATCTTTATGCACTAAAGTTCCCTACTAATGTAGCGCCACATATTTTGAACATCAGCCGTAATGAAGGTGCAATAATAAACGCTAAAGTTGACCACTTTTATCTTTTGTTTGCTTTCTTAAGCGTCGAGCTATTTGAAAAACCAGCCCGTTAACCACTGACCTCACTTCCCATACATTAAGGAAATTACTTTTATATATGAAATTAGAAAAGACGCTAACCGATGCTTACATTTCATATAGAGTGCAGCAAAGAAACTACATACCAAAAAAAATTAATGGATATACTTATCATACCAAAAGAAACGATAAAACAAAAGTTTAAAGTACCAAAACTTCTCTCAATCAGATAAACATACACTTACAAAACCCACCAGATACTTCCTAATAAGAAACCCAACGAAAGCTTTCATAAACGAAGAATGAAACGCAACGAAAGCTTTCATAAACGAAGAATGAAACAGATGGTCAACCTTTAGAAACACTTATCAGAAGAGCAACTTTAATTAAGAAGCAACTATACTGAATCAGAAACAAAGCAAGCGAAATAGGCTGGACACGAAAACGATGCCACAACATTTACATCAAAAAAAATTAACACATACAAAGTGAGTTATACTACTTTCAAACTTCAACTACCTATACTTTGTAGTCATAAACCTGCCGAAAACATTTGTAAAGCAATAGTCAACTGTATGTCAATCTGTTACAAACATTTACCAGACCAGTAACCCTAACTAAAACATAAACAAAAAAAATTAAAATCAACTGCTCCCATCACATTAAACAGAAAATCAGACAGTAGTACAAAACAAATGATCAAATGAGAAACAGAAGATAAGAAAGACATATTACTTACAACCATAACTTATCCATAAAAAAGTCAACCATAAAGAAAAGCACCAACACTTTGGTTCAAAAGTACCCATAGACCTAGCCAAAATTTCTCTAAGGTAACTCCTTAAAAACAGTTACTGCAACAACTACATTGACCAACATCAAAACAACTGAAATTTACTGACCCAAAACACATAAAACAACCATCCACCTCTAACCCTAATCACACTTTTATTCATGAACATCGAATAGACCCACCAACATGCCCAAAACCTCACCAGTCAAACACATAGCTCAGACCAGAGTACCTAAACACGCAGACTAATAACATAGCAAGAAAAAAAAAATGAATACAACATTACACTAAAAGCTCATTACTCGCCAGCTATCCTTATATTAAAACCATAAAATCACCCATAGTTACAACCAAAGTTAACAGACACGAAACAAGGTTATAACCCAAAAAAAATAGCTTATTGGCTTTTCTATATGTAAGCTAATTCCAAACACCCTTGCGATCGGATCGATAAACTCTAACTTAGCATAACACATACAATTAAAAGACTACCATCACTAATAGAATTACCTACATTTGGAAAAGTCACCGTATAGTTTGTATCGATCACACACATCTCTGTAACACATCCAAAGTCACTCACACTACTCTTGAACTTCAACTATCTATACTTTCTATTCATAAACCTTCCAAAAACATTTCTAAAGCAATGGTCAGGCATATGTGAATCTGTTACAAACATTTAACACAACAATAACCGTAACTAAAACATAAACACAAAAACTTTAAAAGCAACTGCTTCGATCACATTATATATAAAATAGGACAGCAGTACAAAAGAGACGATCAAATGATAGACATAAGATCAGAAATACATTCTACTTAGAACCATAATTTACCCATAAAAACATCAACGAAAAACAGAAGCACCAACACTTTAGTTCATAGATACCCATAAACCTAGCCAAAATTGTTCTAAGGTAACTCCTTAGAAACACTTACTACAACAACTACCTTGACCAATATCAAAAGCAACTAAAGCTGACTAACCTAAAACACATGAAACAACCATCCACCCTTAACCCTAATCATACATCTGCAACACGGCGATAGTATCCTCCTTCTTGGCTATCACAGCACGAATTTCAACCAAGATTGCAGAAAATGACTCCAGCAAACGGCGCTCCATGACTTGAATCTCACGGAGAGACTCATAAACATCATCGACAGACTCTTCCTCATCGAAGTTGAGCTCTAAAACCTCACGCATCCTCTCAGTTCGCTTATCAACGTTTATGCGCAACTCATCCCTCCGGTCACCCAACCACATAATGACTGCTTCGTTAATCGGAATTTCTTGAGTCATTAAGAACTTAAAACACTGATGTAACTTCTCAGAGATGTACATATCCTGCAACTCATTTAGATAAGGAGCCACTGCCTTTTTTTTTTTAAGATAAAGGATAATGATTGAAAAATACTTTGTCATTTTTATTTCTACAACAATGAAACTAAAACAATGAGTAACTCTAAATATATAAGCAGAAGTGTGTACATACCATGATTGAAAAAATTAAAACGGGTATTAATGATATGTGACAACCATTGATTGGATTGAGAAGCGAAAGATCTTCAGGAAATGAAAGGTTGAAATGGGAATCACCAATTCCAAATTCCAATAAACCGTCTCACATACCTCTTTAATACACTCGGTATTATAATTATGAAACAAAAATAAATAGTGATCATTATACATGATAGGTACCATTCAATTCAAACAGAGTTCCTCTTCCCCATTGTATAATTATAAGTTATAGCATCAACACTTAACAAAGATATTTACAAATCGAAATAAACCCCTCACGTTTAACATCATGACAAATAGAGCCCTTACAAAAAGCAATATACATCGAGTTATAACTATTAACATCCGAACATATACATCCTTAACAATTTAACAATTTTCAACAATTTTAATAAAATAAAGAAACATATTTTAAATAAATAAAAATAGTAAACACTTTCTTTATTATATCAAAAAATGGATACAAAAAGCAACTAATAAAAAAAATTATCCGCGACTGTTATTTATAAATCTAACGAATAGCCTTGCCGCAATGCGGCGGGTCGTATTCCTCGTTAGTATAAAAGTCAAAAAGGGTATTGCTTATTAAAGTAAATTCTTTTGCTATATCTAAATAAAGTAATATATAAAATAAAATAGAAATTAGGAAACTAAATGGGCTTGTATGTAAAAATATAAAGAGGCAAGTTTTACTTGGGCTGCTGGGATAAATATATAAAAAAATAAAATTAGGAAACTGAATAGTAACCAGATTCGGAGTTTAATCCATATGCACTTTATAAATATATTAGGGGCGGTAATCGAGTCATATTCGTGTTAACCTATTCGGGTTCGCGTGTTAGCGGGTTAATATAACCTCTACCCAAACACGACCCATTTATTAATCGTGTCAAGAAACTCAACCCTAACCCAAACCTGCTTAACAAGTGTAACCCGTTTGTGACCCGTTTAAGTAAATAGGTCGATGAGTGAATAAGGTTGGTGATTGTTGATTTAACTAGTTTAAATGCAAAAATGATATAAGAATCTAAAATATTATAAAAATAACATATAAATAACAGGGTAAATCTTTAAAAAAGTACGCAACTATACGTGAAAACCGGTTTTATGTAGTGAACTAAATTTTTGTTCAAAATTTCACCTAAACTCCAAAAAACACCCTCTAAAACGCATAAAATGACTTTGGCAGCCGGTTATGTCCACCTCATCCGGTTTTTCTTTTTTTTTTGCACATGTACCCCTACCCCCACACAAACAGTCAACTCATCTTCATTCCCACTTCATAAATATTGATCAACTCATCTTCATTCCCACTTCATTCCCATTCGACCTAGCTATCCAAAACACACACCAAAAATCCGATCTATTACCAAATCATTAAAACCCACTTCAAAATTTTCACCATCAAGAAAATCCATATCCAGATCTAAGAACACTAAACAAAACCGATAAAAAAAAATTGATTATAGTTCATCTATAAGAGTTTTTAAAACTCTCGATCAAAACAGATTTAGTGAGTTACTAAAACCACCAATCAGTTGAGTTTGTGGTGTTAATGATGGTGACGAAAATAAAAATGGTAGTAAGTGGTGCTGTTATAAAACCACGAATGGAGATGATTGTGGTTTTCGAATAGGCACAAGATCTACATTTTCCTCATCAATTTACAACCCCTCTTCTTTATTCATGATTTGATATGGATTTGATGGGTTTATGGTTTATGGGGTGTTCGAACGGTGTTAGGGATTTGATGGATTTATGTTAAAACTTATTGTTGTTCCCCTTAACACTCTTAGAGTTAACTAGAAAGTTAATCTATTTGTGTTTATGACTAATACAATGTATTAATTATTTCTATCAGTTTAATGAAACGTTAATATAAAAACACAAGGTATTTTCAACGTTTAAATTCTTATTAGAAATGAATCAAATAATCTATTACCCAAGTGTTTTGCAGAATAAACACTTGGGATTGAATAGACAAGGTATGGTGTCTCCTATCTAAACTCAAGCTATGCTTAAGTGGTAACAATGTACCCACTGAGCTATCTCAGGGAGTGGTTACTCTTTGTAGGAGAGAAGTTGCTTTGTAAAAGTCTAAGCTTTCAATATACAAAACACACACAACTTCTCTCCTATCTGAACCTATTTATACACAAGTATATAGAGTAAAAGTGATTAAAATAATGCAACTTGTTGAAGCAAGCGTGTCTGACAATTACAACAGTAATTGTCAATTCCAAGAACCAATAGGAATGGGCTATGAAGTCTTTGGGAGTTGTTGGTCTGACACTCCATGACTTTTAGCCGCAAAAGGGAAGGTTTGTATCTGACAAGATAAGAGTGGTTGGTCTGACACTTTTATCTTCTCAAACACTTCCCACCTATTCCCGCCTTTCTTTCAGGCGTTGGGTTCTTCAGTCTTCAATAACTTATTGTTGTTGAGGAGACTGGGGTTCAGTGAGTTCTTGTCCAACACTCACTGAACCATCATCTTCTTCTTTGGCTTAAGTCCTACTCAGGGAGTACCGCCTTCCTGAGAGTGAATCCTTCTTCTTGAATTCGCTTTAAGCATCCTGAAGATGACTCACTGAGTGACTGTTCACTCAATGACTAGATGTTGTTTAAGGTAGATTAACACTTAGTTAATTTGTGTCCAAATCCTGTTCTAATGACTCTTGGGTACTGATGGACCCAACAATCTCCCCCTATTTGGATATAAATTATTCCTAAGTGTTTTGATCAATATTGAATGAGCTAATGACTTCTTCTCATACTGAATGTACTAGAAAGTAAATAAGGACAGTGAAATAAGAAAAACATCATCTTATTGATATTATTACAAGTCTTAACAAAACTATACATAGTACAAGGATAGTGGTTGTGGTGGCAGATTCATTCAGTCGAACTTATAACCCAAGGCTTCAAGCTTTGGCTTCTTGGACTGAAGCTCATGTTGGTCAGGATGCTCTTGAATCTTTCTTCTCAGGTCTTGGCAAAACCTCACATTTTCAGGAGTCTTAATTGGTGAGGCCATCATGAGGAAACCCAGCATTGCCTTGATTCCTGATTGGTCAATATCACCCCATCTTTGGAAGGTTGGGTCTCCAAACTCATCAGTGAAGAACAAACCTCTTTCAGGTTGTTCGATGACCAAGATGTTCTTGAATGGAACTCCTTCTGGGAGGGCTCTGTTGAAATCCAGACCAGGGACCTTGATCTTAGGCTCAGCTTCAATCTTCTTTCTCCTTCTTGAGGAAGACTGAGAGGGAGCTGGTTGTTCGGCTGAATCAGGAAGAAGAGAGTGAATACCAAGTTCCTGAGGTGTTGCTGCCAGTTTTTCATACCTCAGACTCAGGGACTTCATCAGACCAGGGACCACAATATTTGACTTTTTCGCTATTATTGAACCCAATTCATCTAATTCAGTAATCCCAAAGTCAGCGAATCTGAAGGGTTCATGAACCTCAAAGATTCTCTTATCAGCACTTCTGTAGACAGTAACAATGGCAGGCTTGGTGTTTCGATGAATCTTGACATCAGTGATTGGTTCTGGTTTCAACCTGCTTGTCATGACCCACTGATATCTTTCATTCCTGTTCTGCCTAATCTCTTCGGCCCTTTTCAATTTTTCTTCCCTTTTCCTCCTGAGAGCAGACATTTCAGCCTCCTGAGCTTCCACAAAGCTCTTACCACCTTTCCTTCCATAGAGGGCTTTTGGTGGCAACCCAATTTTCTCAGCGTCTTCATTTACCACCTGGATGATTGCAGGCTTGCTCACCTTTACCTCTTCAGCTGTTTTATTTAACAACTCTTCCCTTTCCAGATAAGCACTAAGTTCATCAGCAGTGAGATGATGAAGAACTTCATTAATTTCGTACGGGACCCTGAATGGTTCATCAGGATCCTGCCTTATGATATGGGAAGCAGGCACAAATATTATAGGCTCAGGCTCGGTTGTAGTGAGAATGCCTTTGCCTTTATCTTTGTGAGTTGTTGCAGGGATTGTTTTAGGAGCTGTTGGTGGTATCTCCCCCTCAGTATGAGGAGGAGGTTGGCTTGGTGAAGCTTCAGTGACTCCCTCCCCCTCAACTGTTGCTGGAACGTTAGTGAGAGCAAGAGTCGGTGTGTTCACTAAAGCTAAAGGAGCAGCCTGACCTTTGAAGGCTTGATATATTTCAGTCATCATTGACTTAATGTCTGATGTGTCCTGCTGAAGAGTTGAGACCTTAGCCTCAAGAGAAGCCTGAGAAGTTTCCAAGGCAGTCATCCTTGGCCCAAGATTCCAGGCCAAGGAAGTTGAAGAGTTAGCCCAAGTTGCCAAATGTTTTTCCATGAGACCCAAAGAAGATTTGATTGAGTCCACTGAAGAGCTGAGACCCTGAAGATTGGAGGATTTCAGTGTGTTGACCAGCTCAGTTAACTGAGTAGACTGTTGCTGGTAAGTCTCAGAAGCCTGAAGAATTTTTTTGTTAAGCTCAGGGTCATCTTTGACAACCTCTTGAACAGTTGCAATGCTCTTTGTAATGTTGGAGAGAGCAGCAGTGAATATCTTGATGTTTTGTTCAAGAGTTGTCAGGGAGTAGGAGAACGCTGATTGTTGCTCATTAAC
>CP139505.1:351310942-351363632 GCA_021014915.2 Artemisia tridentata subsp. tridentata
GCTGATAGACATGTTCCTGCTGGTACCTATGTTTCTGCTGATATTCAGAGAACCATTTCTGCTGGTTCCTCTTCATATATTCAAAGGGATTTCAGACCTGCCTATAATAATCACATCTTTGGAGGGGGAATGGCTTATTCTCCATGGTATCCTTGGTAATTGTCTTGTTTGGTTTATCATGTTGTTGTAATTGTGTTTGCTGGCTTGAAGAGTAGTTTTAGCCCAAGGGGAGGCTATTGCTTGCATTTTCATTCATTTATGTTTTGTTTGTGTTTCTCTAACTTTGTGTTGCAGGTTTTTCAGTATCTTTTGTTAGTTAACTTTGTTTTGCAGCTTCTTAATGCTTGGGTTTAAAGCTAAACACAGCAATTTTCATTCATTCATAAGGGAGATAAGTACATTCAGTTGCTGGTTACAAAAGATTATGAGTTTCAAAAGCTACTTATCAACAACATTCAAATCATCATTCCAACCTTCTAACATCAATCTACCTGAACCCTACCACCTATTCCATCTTCTCCTTACCCTTTCCTAGATTGTCAGGCATGAACCTCTTTCCTCTCTGGCGACTGATCTCTTCATAAACATGGGGGACTGCAAGTGCCAAGATCACTGGCAGTGGTTGTCTTTGTTCAGGGGGTGGCTTTGAAGAGCTTGAGGTTGTTGGCCCTTGATGTGTTCTGGAGCGTGTCCTTGAAGTTGGATGGATTGGTTGTGAAGTAGGGTTACTTGATTGTAGAGCTGGATGGCTTGGTTGTGGAATTGGGTTGCTTGATTGTGAAGCTGGCTGGGTTGGCTTAGGAGTGGTTCTGGTGGGATTCTTCCTTTGTCTTGGATCTTGGCCTTCACGTTGTCGATTGTCTCGTCTTCGAGGGTTTGGTTTTTCTTGGCTAGAACCTTCTTGATGTTTAGCCTTGCCTTTTGGTACCGGTACTTTATAGAAGGCTGCAGTTGTTCTCTCCATCTCTTTAGTAAGCAGAGCAACTGTCTTCGTCATCTGTTCTCTGTCCTCATCTGTTAAAGGAAAATTAGGAGGGAAAGTCTCCCATTCTCCCTGACAATACACCAAAGACTTCAACTCTGATGAATCTTCATCATCAGAGCTAAAGTACTCAAATGAAGAAGGGGTAGATGGAAGAGGATCGGATGAATCCTCCTCAACCTTGGCCTTACCTTTGGCTTTAGAGGATGATGCTGTTTTGGGAAAGTAGGTGTTCCACCCTGAGTCACTCGAGGAGGAAGAATCTGATGAGATTTCAATGATTGGATGTTTGGATGAACTCATATTTTGGCTTTGTTTTGAAGATTTTTGATTTGTGATGATAAAGGGTTATGTGATGATTATGTTATGTTATTTGAGGGTTATATAATGGTATGGAGATTAGTGCGAATTTATTGGTAGTTGGTATTGGGATTTAATTCGGGTAAGCTGTTCTTAATAACTAAGATCGGAAGGTTGACTTTGGTCAACCACCTCATTCCTGCCGATTGGTCAAACCTCTTATTGCTGCTGATTGACCAAGTGTTTCTGCTGATTGGTCAAACCTTCTTAATTTAATTGGTCAATGTTTCGTCCAAAGAATTGCAGCAATTTAAAGTGATATTTTTGGCAACTCAACATATAATTGCACATCTCTCATCACAATTTCTCAAAAACTTATCAAACCCTAATCTTCCCATTTCAAACCCTAAATCATTCCTTCAACACAATGACTACTCTACGTTACAAGGATGATCATAACAAGGTTGCTTTTTTGGAGTCTTCTTCAAGAAGTGTTGGTTATGATGAAGTTCTGGCATTTCTTCGTGGGTCATCTATTCGTTATGCCCTCACTTATTGTCCAGTGACGGTGTATGATTCATTGGTCAAACAGTTTTGGAGGACAGCTAAAGTAAGACACGTTGTGGGAAGGGAAGATGATATTGTTGCTACCATTGATAACCAAGAAGTGATTATTACTGAGGAGTTGATTCGAGTTCAGCTTCAATTTCCTGAGGAGCAAGGGGAATATGATCTTTCAAGGCAAGACATTACTGATGGTATGGCAGCCATAGGGTATCCTGTTATTGGAAGTTGCACTTTCTTGAAAAGTAAGTTGTCTCCTCAATGGAGGTTTCTGATTCATACTTTACTCCAGTGTCTTAGTGTTAAGACAGGTGGTTGGGATCAATGTCCAAGTCCTATTGCATCTGGTCTAGTTTGCTTATCTCAGGGTAGGATCTTTAATTGGGCAAAATATATCTTTGAGGGAATGATTGAGAATATCAGTACTGGTAAAAACAGATTTTTGATGTACCCTAGATTTCTTCAAATCATCTTAGGTGTTCAGACCATTAATACATCCCCTAAGATTATCAATAGGTTGACTGCCAAAATGTTTGCCCTGATGAAGATGAACTTTACTGGCCAACATTTGCCTTTGTTGCCCCATATGTTGCACAACCCTGATCCTGCTGATAACCCTGATCCTGCTGATGCATCTGCATCTGTTGCTGCTGATGATCCATTACCACTATCACCCAGACCAGTGACACCTACACCTGAATCTAATGATCCTGATGAATTCAATGAACAGACCATCTCAGTTGAAACACCTATTATTCAGCCAACTCCTTCTGTGGATTTACCTTCTTCTTCAAGGCTTTCATCACCTAGTCCTACTAGGCAGCCATTTAGTTATGACACCAATGCAGGGGAAGGATTTAATGTTTCTCCACCCAGAGTCAATGAAGCTCCTAATACCTCAAGTGCTCCTGCTGGTGGAGCTGAGGATGCTGTTGATCTCACCTCTATGTCCCAGTTACTTGACAGATCTGTGAAGAAAATTGAGGCATTGGAGTCAGAACTTAATGAGACAAAAAGGAATTTTAGTGAGAAAGTGGAGAACTTGGAAAAGGAGCTCAGGGATTCTAATGAAGCATTTAGTAGAACTATCCAAGAACTAAATGAAAAGATCAGCATATTGGAGGGTAGTCATGTGCAAAAGAAAAGAAGGGTTATTCTTTCTGAGTCTGAGGAAGATCAGGATGATATGATATTTGATGGGCTTAATGTTCTAGCATCTGTTTCTCTTGATGGTGCAAATACTGAAGTACCTACAACTTCTGAGCACAACTTCACTACTCAAGCTCAGGTCTCCACTGAAGCAAGGACCACAGCTGCTGATGTCTCCATTGTTGCTGATGTCTCCATTGCTACTGATGTCTCCATTGCTGCTGATGTCTCTGCTGTTGCTGCCGATGTTGAAAATATCTCTTCTGCATCTAAGGTTCCTGGTAATACTACTGAAAGTCCACTCATTGCTGTTGAAAGTAACACTATTCCTTCTGAAGATACTCAGAATGATGAAGAGGTAGCTAGACAGATCCAAGCACAGGACAATGCTGCTGAACAAGCTAGACTAGCTCAGGTTGCAAATGATGAGGAGCTTGCAAGACAATTGTCTGTTGATGAGAAGAATGTTGCTGGGATTATAAATAACCCAAGTTCAGATGATCCTTCTTCAGAAGTGTTTAGTGCACAAGTTGAATATTTATTGAACACTGACATGATTATTAGAGCTCATGGGTTTATGGTTCTTCAAATGTCAGAATTGGACTCAGATGAAAGGTCAGATCTGCTCAAGGCATTCATCTTAAAGAAACAAAGAGCATCCACTTGGAATGAATTGATGCACAGGATCAAGGAAAGACAAAGGTTAGGATTTAAGTTGCCAACAAATAAAGATAATATCAATTTTATGAAGGTATATCTGAAAAATGAAGTCAATTACAAGATCAGTGACTTCAAAGGTTGGACTGATGGTGCAATTCAAAAGTTGTTCCTTGATACTTATGCAAAGCTCAACTCTTTAGTAGACACTGATATTCCACAAAGCAGGAAAAGAGCATCTTCATCTTTAGAGTCTGATGTTGCAAAGAGAATGAAGTCTGGAGAAGGTTCTCAGGATGATTCATTCATTGCTCCAAGTTCTACTGTTGATGCATCTGAGGTACCTCAAGAAGGTCTTGTTCCTGCTGATCTTCCTACTGCTAATGTTTCTGTCTCTGCTGAGCCATCTGTATCTGTTCCTATCTTTCAATATGGTCTAAGAACAAGGCAGAAGAGTCAATCTTTCCACTCTTCTTCTGTGGATATTCTTGAAGTGGATGATCATGATTTGATTAGGGTTGATTCTGAAAGTGATTCAGAGGGTGATTTCATTCAGTCTTGGGGTCATATTGCTCATTGGGAGATTAGGTCTACTTCAGAAGGTGATGTCAATGTTTGGTTTTCTCTTGATGGGACAGTCAAATTATTTACATTTCTGAGGGAGATCTTGAATAAGGTTGAAAGAAAAGATTTGGAGCATCTTTATGAGATTGTGGACAATCATTATCAATCTCATACTCCTACTGGGATTGGCCTATTGTTATGGGGAGATTTACAGGTCTTGATGAATGCATTGGATGGAGACAAGGCTAAATTGATATGGGGAAATCAATCTACATGGAGAGTGTTTTCTTGGAAGTTATATCCATCATCCAATGTTCATGTTGTAGAACTCATCTCTGGGAAGTTCTTGACTATGTTTGTGGATGTCATTTATCCATTATCTGAAGAAGTTTTGAAGAGAATGCTGTCTCAGAAGATTAGAGTGCCCAAGCATACAATTGGCAATGATCTCACTACAGCTGAACAATTGGTTAAGTTCATCAAAGATCAGCTAGCACCTAAAGGTTTATCAGCTTAAGGGGAGGAATGCAGATTAAGGGGAGGATGAAGCTTAAGGGGAGGATTGTTTCTTGTTGTTGTTGTATATTTCTTTCTTTTGATTTCTTTTCTTTTTCTTTCTTTTCTTTTGGTGTGATTCTTAGTTTAAAAAAAAAAAAAAAAAAAAAAAAAATTGTATATTTGTGTGCTAATAAGTTGGTTTTGAGCAACACCTTGCAGGTACAGTGTTGGTGTTTACACCTGCACAATAAATGGTGCTCAACTCACCATGTCTTGCAGACAAGAAAGAGTTGACTCACCATGAGGGTACGGCTCTGGTGTGATAATCAAATCCGTTGATAGCTGTAATAGCTTGCTCAAAGCTATAGGGTACTTCAACTCACCCATGATTTATTTCTGAGAGTTGAAAATGGTTATCAATTCACCATGGATGTAACCCTTATGGGATCCAAAGGATTGGCTAGTCCACAAAAGTATGGTTTGTGGTAAAGACACTTGGTATCCATATTTGGTATTCAATTCACCAAGGTTTTGCTGTAACCTAAGAATTGGCTAGTCCTGAGCAAACGGCTACAGGTAAAGACAAGTCAAATCCGTTTATAGTTGCTGATTTGCTAATAAATCAGATGGTTATCAATGTACCATGGTCTAACACACCTAAACATTGGCTACTCCAGTAGTGATGGCTATTGGTAAAGAGACATCAAATCCATTAATTTTCAATGATTCACCTCTCACAGGAGTTAACACACCTGGATGTGATGAGAATAGTATGAAACTTAAGTGATTTGATGTACATATTGTCATAAGTAGCAGCCAAGTTCAAGTGAAAGTAATGGTGACCAGTATACATGTTTTGGAGAAGATTTCTAATTCCTGCTGAACTATTGAGGTTGCTGCTGGATGCTATAGAAGTTGGAATCTTACAAGTTATGGATGTTGCTGCTGGGTACTCAATATTGTTGCTGCTAAGTCGCAGTCCTCAAGCCTGAGAAGTTCAAAGCTCTATCACAGTGGAATCTTGCAGGTTAACCTAGTCAACCTCAAGATTAGGGGAGGATTGTTAGGATCTCTGGGAAATAAGAGTTTCATTGTTGCTGCCGATAGTGTTAAGCTGGTTCCTGCCGATAGCTTTGGTTCCTGCTGAAAGCTCATTGCTGCTGACAGTGTTATCTTGTTCCTGCCGATAGTGTTGTTGCTGCGGATAGTATTATTTGTTATCCGTATATTTAGAATGTTTGTTAAGATTTATTTTTAGAAGAGATTGTTGTTTATCTCTTCACACGTTTTCTTGTAGAACGGATTAGGGTTAGGTCATCTTGTTAGTATAAAAGATATATCCGTCTATGAGTTTAAAAACACCTTTAACGTTTTCAAGATTCAATAAACAATTCTTAGTTCATAGTTTGATCCATAGAGGATCATTGTTCTTTAGAGTTTTCTTCTTTATTATACTTGCTGTTTAGTTTCCGCATAAACGCTTGTATAGCATACAGAGGTTCTTGTTTATACCAAGCTCAATCAAGCTCGAAGTACTCGTTCCTACAGTAACCGCGGAATTTCATAATATAATAGTTGCCCCCAAAGCTAGGTATTTTGCCATATACCTTGTGAACCTCAATTATAGTACATCACATGCTGACCGACCTTAGTCAACATGGCAGGATGGTCAAATCCTATAGGCCTATAAACTACAATCGCGCTCACTCGCAAGTGATAAATGGTTCATGATTGAGGGACTTGCTTTTGGCAAGGAATGTACTTAGCATTATCGCGTCAGTCAGGAATAGCATACCAATAAACAATTGTGCTCATAAAAATAAGTAAGTAGCATGTATCTCCCCCATGGGTTTATAAAAAAATTAAAAATAAAAGTGGAGCTACGAATCACACCTTAGCAGCAGATGAACAAGATATCGCAATATGATCAAATGGGACAGCACGGCAAGTGAACCTTAGCACAACCTAATATATGAATAATATGTCTCAGCAATAACCTTAAAGTGATTTACAAAGTAATACTCGTATTTGAAATGAAAATGTTTTATTTCAATGGCGTTTGAGTGAAATAACGTTTAAGACTCGTGTGGATACGAGAAGTTAAAATAATAAAAGTCGGCAAACACAAACGGATACGAAGATAGAATAACGAAGAGAAGAGAATAACTAAGATTAAGAAAAGAATAATTAAGAAAAACAAAACAGAAAACATCAATAGGTGGTTTTGGTGTTTTACCCATTTTCCCAATTAGTTGATAAAACATCATGGTTTTGGAAGAAAACGTATAAGTTTTGAAAAGATTTTTAGGATATTGAGTAATCATAAATGATTAAGTTATAAAAGGATTTTTTGAAATTTGGGCATGATGCGCCCGCTTATAAAGCATTTCCAAGTCGTTACGACTTTTGAATATAAGTTTTATTGCCTCATTTTACAATTTAAATATATAATTGGACACTATCATCCGCGTATATATTATTTGTGAAGTTTATCGACCATTTTGTTTATGTTCGGGTCCAAATATGTTAAGCTCTTATGAGTCTAACATACTCTTCCGTTTCATTTACCAAAATCGTCCATAAGCCCATTGGTTAATATCGTAAATCCAATAACGTCCAATTTTCATCCAAGCATGGGAAATGATAAGTAACCAAGTTCAATGTCCATATCGTATCTCATAGTATCCAAATTATTAACCGAAACACCATATTGAATAACAAATAATAAATAAATGACAAAACAAATAAATAAAAGACATTATGGCCCAAGTGTGGGGCTTTGGCGCAATACTCAACTTACGCTCTAATGGACTCTCTTTGGGCTTTCGGGCCCAAAGTTATTAACACTTAACCCATTTAGGACTTATCCGAGTCCAAACCGATTCGACACTAACCCGAGGTTTTCTAACCTCGAGTCTTACATGGCCGAGACTCCCTTGAGTCCCGACTAGACTCATTCCATTCTAGTCATGCCCCTTTTAGGTCACGACTTATACCACTTGACCTTTAATTATCCAACACTTAGCTAACACACGGCTATAACCAAACTAGATCCAAAATCTAACCATTGACCTTGGCCGTGACTCATTGAGTCACGGCTCGGCTTTACCAGAGCCTTTGGAGCTCTTGACTCAACAATAAACTTTACCCAATCCAAACATCACACAACACATCAACCATGCCATCCCGTGACTCATTTGAGTCACGGCTCGAGTCTACTTGAGCCAAAAAGGCTCTCGGCTATATTATCAAGACCAAACCAGTCCAAGTCTCGACATGTCCAGACTACTAGGCCATGCCGTGACTCATTTGAGTCGTGGCTCGAACCCACTTGAGCCAAAGGCTCTCGACTTAACATAACACCACCAATATACAAACCAAAATCCAACAAATCCTATTCTAAACACAACAACACCATCACTGCCTCACATCCTAACTCTAATCCAATAATCCAAACGCAACACCACACAATCCAATCAAATACAATAACATCAACATTGCCTGAACCTACTCGACTAAACCTAGCCCTATACCATGTCGTGACTCACTGAGTTACGGTTTAAACACCATACGAGCCATGGGGCTCTTGGCTGCCATCCACCATGGACCACTTGAGACCATCAATGATTCCAAATCCAAATCCAAGCTACAACAATAAATATAAATTAGAAATAAAAGAAAATAAAATAAGAATAGACAAGTCACCCCGAGTCAACGCGAGTTGACTCGGTGAGTCACCCAACTCGGAACTGAGTTGAGGGTTTCACGGCGTAACAAAACAGATCCACACGGTTTTTGTTTAAAACAAAAGGTTTTTAACATGATTTATTATTAAAACGTTCGAAATAAAGATTTAGGGTTTCGAATATAAAAATATAAAGGAAATATAGGCGCGTGGGTTACCAAATCGGAAAGAGAAAGTGGCGGGGAAGGCACGGTGTGGTGGTGGTGGGTGACTGTGACAACTCGTATTTTTAGGTCATAATTTTTAACTTTAAAATTTTACTATTCATCCTCGAGCAAGTTACTATTCATTATCGTAGTCTTTACTATTCATCATTTTCTGAAAATCTGATTTTTCGAGTATTAATTTCAAGTAACTTTCAGAATTTATTCACGCAATCTAGAAACATCATTTGGAGCACAACATATAGACTAGAGTTAGTCTACATATTGTCAGTATTATCATATTCATTTTAGGTCTTGTATGTGTTTGCATATTTATTCATTCATAATTATTTATTAAAATAAATGCTTTTACATGATTTTTGGGCATGAACAATATCCCCGATACTCCCAACAATGGTTCCAACATATTTTTTTTATACTCATTAAAATGTTACAAAAATTCTAGTATTATTTTACCCGGTGTTTTAAATTCATTTAAATATATATATTCTAATATATATATATTTACGATAACTTAAGTAATTATGAAACGATAATTATTTAAACACCCGATATTTATACAATTTACATTTTTATAATGACTTCATTACACTTTATTTTGTCCTACTAAAATTTATTTTTAGCTAACTCAATACTTAAATTATAAATATCTAATTTATTATAATATTATATATATATATATATATATATATATATATTGTGGAAAACTAGAATGGGGGTTGAATAGTTTTTACCGTTTTTCGAGTTTTATTTGCTTTGTTACTATATGTTAATTCAAAGGAAACAATCACAAACAAATAATCACACAATATAAACAAAAGATAAAGAGAGGAAAGATCAAACCACACAACACTGTTGTTTATAGTGGTTCGGCTACAAGGACTCTCTTCCTTGCCCTACTCCACTCCTCGAGCTTCCAACTCGAGAGTTTATCCTTCACTAAGAAACAAACTCCTTTTCTAGGCGGAGAAAACCTTTACACGTCGCTTACTTCTTTTTCCGGTACTAAGCTAAACATCGGGTTCTTTTACAAGGTAGAACCAACCTGACGTCGCCTATATACTTTACCGACACTAAGCTAGATGTCGAGTTCTTTACAAGGGTACAACCACTCCCTTACTCTCTTTGTGTTTTAAGGACTAAAACACTAACCACACTCACTGATTACAAATGATAGATAATGATGTGTGAAACAAACTACAATATCACACAGTAATGAAACTAAAGGATTACGGTTCTGTAGATCCTTGAAAGCTTGATCTCTTTTCTACAAAAAGGAAGATCAAAGTGAAATGCAAGTATGAATGATGTTAGTAAGATATATACTGAATGAATATGTGTGTTTAAGCTATATGAGTGATGAGAAAGCCAAATGATCAGCTTGCTATTTATAGGCAAGCTGATATCCAGCTCACGGATCCCACGGATCCCATAATATGGATCCGTCCTTCATTGGACTTGGATCCGTGGGTGTTGACAGCTAATAGATTTGGTGTATCTTTCCAAATCTTTCATATCTTACCAAATCATCCAAAATCCTCAAATGTCAACTATGTAACTTGTAAATCTAAACAAGATATATCAAGATCTAACAAAGATATTATATGTGATGTATGCAATGATGTCATGGAATGTTTTAAGAATTAAAGTTTCCTTTTAAGGAAACAAGTTACTAAATAAGCAAACTTGTAATTCTTGGTTATTTTGTGAAGTGTAAAATGTGTACTTAAGACACTTAAGCTAGTATTTATTATTTGCTAAAAGATATTCCTTTTATTTGTCATTAACAAAACTAAGAAAAGATCGAAGAATATAAATAACGTTTTTGAGACGATATTTGTATTAACAATCTCCCCCTTTTTGTTGATGACAAAACATAAGGTATATTTTTGAGCAAGAGAATAAATATAGCATGAGTTCTTAAAAATATATATTAAGTTTGTTTATTAAAGAAAAGTTTTGTAAAAATGTATGTACTGTGATGAATCATAGTTAATGCAAACTTAGTCCTTTCTCCCCCTTTTTGTCGAAACAAAAAGAGTAGCGTAGCGGAATGTGATTTTGAGAACTTTAAAGCTCCCCTTGTTTTATACTCCCCCTAGATGGAGTAATCAAGGAAATGATGCATGAACCTACAAAACAAACGGTTATAATATGAAATGCTTATGAAATGCTCCCCCTCGATGTATACTCCCCACTTCTCGAGTACCAACGTATACTTTTGAAGGGTATGATATGCTGCAAATGAAGTGTTAGTGATGAATAACTTCAATGAAGAAGTAGAATGCATGTGAAGTGTTCTTCCAAACAATCCTTTCAATATGTTTTGACTTTAAAAAGTTAAAGTAAGTGTCTGATCATTATTTGTACCTAAAGCAATCATGAAAATAGAGTACAACAAGCTATAAAAGGATGTTAGATATCAAGGATAATGATAATATGCAATATGTTGATCACTCATAAGCTTAAAACATCACATTCATAGATATTGAAAATTTTGTGACAAAAGTCACAATGATGAAATGATGTTACAAGTACAATAAAAAGACATCCTAGAAAGAAATAAAAAGTCCTAAACCAACAATCTAAAAGGTCATAACAACTAGTCTAGAAAGCTCCTATTGAGGAGGATGAGAGATGGCGTTTAAACGCTCAAGAATGTGGTTCAAAATGAACCTCATTTCATTTTGGAGCTCGTGCACCAAAATGTTTTTCCTTTGAGCCAAGTGAGCCGTTCTCTCACAATGTGCGCAATCATGACTTGAAAAGCCGGGAGGAAGACTAGGTTCCAAGTTTTGTGGTGGTGGTGGTGGTTGGTTGTTATTGTTGGATGGTTGTTGATTGGTTGGTGGTGGTGTTTGGAGGGAGTTCATTAGGATGTTTTGGATGTCCATGACTTCATTTAGGCGGTGATCTACCATACTCAAGAGAGTGTAGAGATGGTTGAGCTCTTCACTAATCTCTTCTTGAGTTTGAGGCATATTCATCCACATTACCTCGTCTATGGAAATGACAGTGGATGTGGGTGATAGAGGTTGTGGTGCTTCACGGTATAGAGGACCATGAATCTCCGAATGGAGAGGATGGAATAGCATGGGTTCTAAGTTTTCAAGACTCATTGGTGGAGGATTGGTTGATGTAGGTGGAAGATCTTCTAATTCTTCAAGATATGGTTGTGGAGATGTTGGTGGTGTCCTAAAGAGTTCCATGGGTTGGAGTTTTGGTGAGGATAGTGATGATGCAGACTTCTCATACTGTGATGGAGCGGGTGGTGGTGTGGTTGCTACAGGAGTAATGGTAGGAGGTGGTGTTTTTATGACTACATGTGAGGGAGTTGGAGTAGACAAGGTAAGGAAATTTTCACTAGCAATTGGTGAGGAGATGTTTAGTGGTGATGATTCTTCTGAGGATGAATTGTGGATGTTGATGAGACAACAAGGTTTCACACTAATACGGGCTGTCCTTTTTGGTGGCCTAGATGTGGAGGAGTTGTTTGACTTGGTCATGGTGAAGTATGATAGCTAAGATGTACAGGAGAAGAAATGGTTGTGATATGAATTGATGATCCTAAAGTACTAATTTATAGGCAGAAGGTTTGTGAGTCTGTGTGTTTGGATTTGATGTGAATCCAATAGAGAATGTAGGTTTCTAATGATTTGGAACAAAAATTTGTGCAGGTCATATCAAGGAAGTCAATCCATTGAGCTTGGGTTGAGTAATGTGTTGGGGATTTGCAGTAAATACAAGGAGATAGTGGAAAATCTTATGATATGATGTTTCTACGGATTTGACGGATCCCTAAAAAGGGTTCCTTCTTTGTATCAGTTTGGTAACTCACACCTAAAATTCAAAACTTTAAATTTTGGTGGGAAATTTTGTTCCTAAGTTTCTAAGAATTCCTAAATGATTCTAAGATGATTTATGATCAGTGGATGAATTCTAAATGGTATAAGAAATTAAAATCTAAGAATCGGGATGAGTCGAAATGGTTTTAGAATTTTACTGAGTAACATGCGGATCCAAATTGTATCAAATGCGGAGCCATATTTTGGGAACCGCCAAATCCGCAGGTTGGCGGATGGCGGAACCAACGATAACACCTGGCGGAACCATATTTAGGGATCCGCCAGATCCGTCTCCCAAATACTAAAACTAAACAGAAGACTTGTCATATTTCGCGTTTTTCGATGAAAACCCAAAAATTCTCCTAGAACTTATTTAATAACTAATATGTATAGTAAAACAACTAAATATGAGAATATTAACACACGATTGATCATAGATTAATCCGTTCTTAGAAAACTTAGGCTATAACCCGGAAAATTGATAACCATGAGGGTTATCTACCTGCAAATGTTAGTTATTACACATACATAACAAGTATTATCAGATAGAGTCGAGACACATACAAGTTTAACATCACATTGTCTAACATTGTTCAAATCCAAACACTCCTTCAACTAAGCTTCTTCTTCAACTTCTTCATACCTTTGTGCAATTTCATCATCCAACGACCAAGATTCTTCACCATTCCTTTAATGTTGCGATACTCAGCGGATTCATTTGGAATTGGAGGAAGATGGCTCAAGTATTCGGGTGGAGGAATCCTAGAATTTGGCAAACCATCATCTTCACTCATTGAAGATGATGAGGATGATGTTGGTGCACGAGGACGTTTACCCTTATCAACACTAACCCTAAAGTCGCTCAAAGGAACGAAGGTATGTTCAATTTCATTGTATTCCGGAACAAAGCCTAAAGGGTTTGGACGGGCGGGTGCAAAGGCTCTATAGAGTCGGGTTAAGAGCATTCCATAAGGCATTGCAATCTTGCCTTGAACCGGAATGTCACACATTCTTTTGGCAACATAATAAGCAAGATTGAAGGGTTGACGAGTAGAGATGTTATACATCATATGACACAAACAAGCATTGATGTGATCACGGTTTCCTATGGTGCACATGACATTAGCCCTTAAGACCTCTTCCATTTTCTTGAATTCGGGTTTGAGTTCATTGAGCTCCATTGCAAATGGATCTCTAGCAACTTCGCGGCCACGATACATCCTTGTGGGGTTGTTCTTAGGAATGAAGAGATGTTCCCTAATCACTTCTTTTGATGCGAGAGGAGTGACATATGGTGTCGTCCTATCGAGATTGGATTCTAAGATTGTTAAGGACCATTTGTCTGAGTAAATACATGTCCCTTGATTTGGAATGCCCAAGACCTCACCAAATTGATCAAGAGGAATGTTGACAAGATTTCCATTTAAAGTAAACTGAAGACTTAAGTAACCTTGGTTACACGAACTAAGACTTATACTAGCATAGAACTCAAGAATGAACCTAGGAACAATTTGTTCATCTATATCCAAAAGAGTATCAAATCGAATTGCGGCTAAGTGTTCCCTAAGTTGGGTTCCTTCATAGAACGAGGAATCTACGACTCTACCCTCATGGACATACTTTTTCTCTAAGGCTTTGAAAATTTCGACTTGGGCGTTGGTTAGACCTTTGGTTTTGTGGACTTCGGGTAAGTAGTTAACGGTTCTTTTGTGATCATAGTTGGTTGTGGGAGGCATGATTTTCCTAAGTACAAAAGTTACATAGTTTTAGTTGAAATGATCAAAGTAAGTGTAAAATTTCTAGTGTGTGCCTACATGGGGACAATGTGGAGGTGCGGTTATCTCGACCCTTTTTGATGCATGAAGATTTAGTTTATGCAAGTTTTGTGTTAAAAACAAGAGATAACCCAAACGCTCCTATTTCAATGTAGCTACGTTTGAATGTACCCAAAAATACATATTAATTATGTATTCCCTTTAGCATTAAAGAGACATTATGCAAGTGAAGTCTAAAAGATAACGTTTTTGCATTTGTATGAACAATGTTAAAAAAAATATTTTACCTAGTCGTTAGAAGGTTTTAGTAAGAAAATTTTCATGGGGTTTTTGTTAAATTAAGACAATGTGCTATGAGATGTAATTCCTAACTAAGAAAAACATGTTTTTAAGTATGATACAGTAAATATGCTTCATGATTTTTCAAGAATTATCCATATACCCCAAGTTTTGGTTTTGTGCATGAAATAGAAATCCTAAACGCAGATCAGGAGTATAAACATGATAAGAATACTTACAGTGGTGTTAGAAGCACAAATTTGTGGAAGAAAATGGTCTAAATTGTGATGGAGATTGAGTGTGTGTCGAATACAGTAGGTGATATGTTTTGGAGTGAGGAATGAATAGTACTTGTTCTTGTTCATTTAATAATAAACTTGACTGTGCATGCGACGGATCCGGCGGATCCAAAACAAAGGATCCGCCTTTGTTATCGGTTGGATCCGCGGATCAGAACACAATTTTTGGTTTAGTGTCGAGTTTGGTTAAACTAATATTTACACTAATGTTTTACCTAATCACTAGGTTCCATTAATCCTAATCCAAGTCTAAGATAGTTGAAAGGTTCTCGTTTTAGAGGTTTTGTGAGAATATCGGCAATGTTGTCCTCTGAGGAAACTTTCTCAATTGATATGATTCCCTTATGTACATTGTCGCGAAGGAAGTGATGGCGTATTTCAATATGTTTGGTTCTAGCATGTTGAACTGGATTTTTGTTTAGATCAATAGCACCTTTGTTGTCGCAAAGAATGGGAATGTTGTTGAGTTCAATTTCATAGTCAACGAGAGCTTGTTTCATCCATAGTGCTTGTTGACACGCCTTTCCTGCAGATACATACTATGCCTCTGTTGTTGAGATTGCGAGGGCAGTTTGTTTCTTAGCGAACCATGATGTGAGACAATATCCTACAAAAGTACAAATACCGCTAGTACTTTTCCTATCAACATAGTCACCGGCATGGTCTGAGTCTGTATACACTATGGTTTCTACACCCGTTCCTTTGGGATACCATAATCCTAAGTGTGTAGTGCCTTTGATGTACCTAAATATCCGTTTAACGGCTTCAAGATGGGACATTTTTGGATCTTCTTGAAAACGTGCACATAGACAAACACTAAACATAATGTCAGGCCTACTAGCCGTAAGATAAAGTAAACTACCAATCATTCCTCTATATTTAGTGCTATCTATGGATTCATTTTCTTCATCCTTTGTGAGTTTGGTTTCGGAGGACATGGGTGTTCTCATGGGTTTTGAGTCTTCAAGACCAAACTTCTTAAGCATATCTTTGATATACTTTGATTGGTTGAAGAATATCCCATCTTCTAATTGTTTTATTTGGAGACCTAAGAAAAAGTTTAGTTCCCCCATCATACTCATTTCAAACTCGTCATGCATGATTTTTGAGAAATCGTCGCATAACTCTTGACAAGTTGAACCGAATATAATGTCATCCACATATATCTGGACTATGATAATATGTGATCCTTTTTTCTTGGTGAAGAGAGTATTATCTACTAGGCCCATGGTATACTTATGGTCAACTAGGAAGGTCTTAAGTCGATCATACCAAGCCTTTGGTGCTTGCTTAAGTCCGTATAAAGCTTTTTTAAGTTTGAAAACATAATTTGGTTTTTCAAAGTCGGCAAAGCCGAGAGGTTGTGCAACATATACTTCTTCATTTATAAAACCATTTAAGAAAGCACTTTTGACATCCATTTGAAATAGCTTAAAATCATGTGCACATGCATATGCAAGTAATATCCTAATAGACTCAAGTCTAGCTACGGGTGCAAAAGTTTCATCGTAATCTATACCTTCTTGTTGATTGTAGCTTGAGCTACTAGCCTAGCTTTATTTCTAGATACAATACCATTTTCATCCATTTTATTTCTAAAGACCCATTTGGTGCCGATTATGGTTTGGTTTTTAGGTGGAGGGACCAAT
Source organism: Artemisia tridentata subsp. tridentata (assembly GCA_021014915.2). Classification (NCBI taxonomy): domain Eukaryota; kingdom Viridiplantae; phylum Streptophyta; class Magnoliopsida; order Asterales; family Asteraceae; genus Artemisia; species Artemisia tridentata. The sequence continues at coordinate 351,327,413 of CP139505.1, forward strand.
GTCCAAACATCATTTCTAATAAATTGATTTAGTTCTTCTTGCATAGCAATTACCCAAGATTCATCTTTTATTGCCTCGTTTATATTTTTAGGCTCAATAGTTGAAATAAAACAAAAATAGTTACTTTCATTTTGAGCTTTGGATCTTAATGTTCTTTCATTAAGTTTTCCTATGACGTTTTCTAATGGATGACTTTTTGTTTCTTTGATATTGACTATCTCTCCTTTTACGGGTTCATTGTCATTTTCAATGTTTTCTATATCTTTAGCCATTTGACTTTCAACTAAGTCATCATCTACCAAAGGTGATGTCTTAGAGGGAGGTGGACTTTCGTTGAATGTTACGTTCAATGATTCCTCGACTCTTGATGTTTCCTTGTTTAATACTATGTATGCTTTACTGTTTTGTGAGTACCCAAGAAATACACCTTCATACGACTTTGGGTCGAACTTGGTGAGATAATCCTTTGTGTTTAAAATGAAGCACTTGCTTCCAAAAACTCTAAAATATCCTAATGTAGGCTTTTTGCCTCGATAAATTTCATAGGGGGTTTTATTTAAAAATGGTCTAATTAAAACTCTATTTAGGATATATGTGGAAGTATCTACAGCGTGACACCAAAACTTTTGAGGTATGTTTTGTTCATTTAACATAGTTCTACTCATTTCTTGAATTGTTCTATTTTTACGTTCTACTACACCATTAGATTGAGGTGTACGAGGAGCCGAGAAATTATGAGTTATTCCATTATTATCACAAAAATTTCCAAATTGGATTTCATTGTCAAATTCTCGACCATGGTCAGTTCTAATAGATACTATGTTACTTCCTATTTGATTTTGAATTTTCTTGCTTAGAATTTCAAATTTATCGAATGCCTCATTTTTAGTTTTCAAAAATTTTGTCCATGTATATCTAGAGTAATCGTCTACTATAACTAAAGTGTAAAAATTTCCTCCATAACTTTGTATAGCCGACGGGCCAAACAAATCCATATGTAATAATTCTAGGCATCTAGATGTAGATACCAAGTTTTTAGCCTTATGGCTATTATGTACTTGTTTTCCAATTTTGCAAGCATCACAAAAGTGTTGGTCATATTTCAACTTGGGTAGGTTCCTAACAAGTTCTTTGGATGACAAGGATTGAATAAGCCTCATATTTGCATGACCTAAGCGACGATGCCATAGAGTTGAGTTTTCGTCCAAGGAGGTAAGACATAACTTATCTTTAGGTGTTTTATCTAATTTCATAACATAGACATTATTCTTTAAAACACCTTTTCCTACGGTTATGCCATCTTTAAGTATTTTACTTCCATTTTCACTGAAAAGGACGTTATACTTTTTACGGCATAATTGACTTATACTAAGTAAATTAAATCCTAAATTATCTACATGAGCAACATCATCAATAGAAAGAGAGTCATGAGAGATTGTACCTTTTCCGATGATTTTACTTTTAAGCTTGCTACCGAATGTGACATTACCTCCGTCATACACTTGGTAGGTTGAGAAAAGATTTTTGTTTCCCGTCATGTGTCTTGAGCACCCACTATCTTTGATCCATTCATCAGGTTCAAGATCAACTTTCAAGCATACCTAAGTTCATAAAAGACTCAAGCATTTGGTCCCCAATATCTCATGGGTCCGTTTGGGTTAAACATGACATTATCATGGTTTATGTACGAAAATGGTGGACAATTGTTCCACGGCATATAATTAGGACCATGAAAGTTTCTAGGCATGTTTTGGTTCCAATTATTTTGATAAGTGTGTTGTGGATTAACTATACTCTTTGGAAATGGGTGTTTGGGAAAACTCATTTGAGGTCTCTGTTGATCCGTTTTAATTCTATATTCATTTCTAGCTTGACCTCTTCCTAAAGATACTGCTGGTTTGTGTTTATTATTGGTTATATTACTGTTAGGTTTCTTAGTAACTTTAACAAACTCGGAACGGTCGACTTTGTGAACCTTCTGTTCAGCCTCTGTAACCACGGATCCCTTAGGTACAACTGGCGGATCCAAATTATTCGATCCGTCGGATCCGTGAGTGTCTAACTTGGTTGAAACAGTTTTATTCACAGTCTGTTCCTTATGGTCACTTAAGGTTCCTAGTTTCATAAAGCCTAGTCCTGTTTTATCATGAGGTAGTTTTTGCATTTTCATTATTTCATCTGCACAACTTATGTTTTTATCAAACTTTTTAAACTTTGAATTTTGTTTGATTAATTCTTCCTGTGTGGATCTTAAGGTTTCTAGTTCAAGTTTTAGTTCTTGACAAGACACACACGTTTCTTTACTATCTTTACCTTTTTCAATTCGTATTGCTTTTTCTTTAAGCCAAAATACTTCATTTTCTAAAAGTGTTGTCTTTGTTTTCAAAAATTTGTTTTTGTTTATGATTTTTAAAGTGACGTCACACAGTTTGTTATATTCTACTTCTAAGGTTTCGTCATCTATAGAGAAGTATGAATCAGAATGTACCTCTTCTGTGTCATTAGCCATAAGGGCAATTTCTTTGTTCTTAGGCTCATCATCATCATCTCCTTCACTATCGCTCCAAGCTCCACTAACGAAGGCTCTTTGAGACTTGGTCTTTGGAGGCTTTGGACATTCTCCTATTAAGTGACTGGAGTCACCACATCTATAGCATTTCCTGTCAACCTTACCTTTCTTATCGTCACGATCTTTCCGAGAGGATTTCTTTTCATCACGAGGTGGTTTTACAAACTTTCCTCGTCTCCTGAAGAATTTCTTGAAATCCCTCACGGCCATGGCATACTCTTCATCATCACTGTTTGAACAAGATTCATCATCACTTGACTCGGCTTTGGCTTTCAAGGCAATAGACTTAATCTTCTCCTTTTTGCCTTTGACAATTTCCGAGTCTTTTTCCTTAATCATTTCGTGAACTTTTAGGTTTCCTATGAGCTCATCCAGTGTCATGCTTGAGAGATCCTTAGATTCTTCAATAGCTGTCACCTTTGCTCTCCATTTCGGATGGAGTGCTCTTAGAAATTTCCTGACAAAATTCTTACTAGAAAAAGATTCGTCAAGTGATTTAAGTGATGTAATAATAGTATTGAACTTAGCAAACGCACTATCAATGGTCTCATCTTTAGAGATAACAAATTGTTCGTATTGTTGGACAAGAAGATCAATTTTGTTATCTTTTACTTGTGAGTTCCCTTGATGTGTGATAATAAGAGATTGCCAAATATCCTTAGCCGTTTTACACATAAAAACTCTTTCATATTCTTTCTTAGGTAAGGCATTATAAAGCATCATTTTGGCTTCATTATTTTTTTGCAATTAGTTTCTTTTGCTCATCACTATGACGAGTAAGAGAAGCTCCTTCATTCCGACCACCCGAAATATTATTACTAATAGGTTTGTAATCACCATCAACTATTATATACCATAGATCTATATCCTTTGACTTCACATAAGTCTCAAAGCGATTTTTCCAATAAATAAAGCAATTTGGTTCAAATAGAGGTGGTCTCTGCATAGATTGCCCTTCTTTAAAGTTTTCAAAATCCATGGATCGTTTTAAGTTTTAAAATACAATATATTTTAAAAGTCTTAAGTAACGTAGCTCTTGATGCCAATTGTGGAAAACTAGAAGGGGGGTTGAATAGTTTTTACCCTTTTTCAAGTTTTATTTGCTTTGTTACTATATGTTAATTCAAAGGAAACAATCACAAACAAATAATCACACAATATAAACAAAAGATAAAGAGAGGAAAGATCAAACCACACAACACTGTTGTTTATAGTGGTTCGGCTACAAGGACTCTCTTCATTGCCCTACTCCACTCCCCGAGCTTCCAAATCGAGAGTTTATCCTTCATTAAGAAACAAACTCCTTTTCTAGGCGGAGAAAACCTTTACACGTCGCTTACTTCTTTTTCCGGTACTAAGCTAAACACCGGGTTCTTTTACAAGGTAGAACCAACCTGACGTCGCCTATATACTTTACCGACACTAAGCTAGATGTCGAGTTCTTTACAAGGGTACAACCACTCCCTTACTCTCTTTGTGTTTAAAGGACTAAAACACTAACCACACTCACTAATTACAAATGATAGATAATGATGTGTGAAACAAACTACAATATCACACAGTAATGAAACTAAAGGATTACGGTTCTGTAGATCCTTGAAAGCTTGATCTCTTTTCTACAAAAAGGAAGATCAAAGTGAAATGCAAGTATGAATGATGTTAGTAAGATATATACTGAATGAATATGTGTGTTTAAGCTATATGAGTGATGAGAAAGCCAAATGATCAGCTTGCTATTTATAGGCAAGCTGATATCCAGCTCACGGATCCCACGGATCCCATAATATGGATCCGTCCTTCATTGGACTTGGATCCGTGGGTGTTGACAGCTAATAGATTTGGTGTATCTTTCCAAATCTTCCATATCTTACCAAATCATCCAAAATCCTCAAATGTCAACTATGTAACTTGTAAATCTAAACAAGATATATCAAGATCTAACAAAGATATTATATGTGATGTATGCAATGATGTCATGGAATGTTTTAAGAATTAAAGTTTCCTTTTAAGGAAACAAGTTACTAAATAAGCAAACTTGTAATTCTTGGTTATTTTGTGAAGTGTAAAATGTGTGCTTAAGAGACTTAAGCTAGTATTTATTATTTGCTTAAAGATATTCCTTTTATTTGTCATTAACAAAACTAAGAAAAGATCGAAGAATATTAATAACGTTTTTGAGACGATACTTGTATTAACATATATATATATAATAATTCGGAGACAAATCCTTACACAAAATCACCAAGCCATCCCCCCGCCCTCCTTCCCTAAAAATCTGGCCCAAGCAACCCCCCATCCCCTCTTTTGACTTTTTGGACCAAAAATCTTGTAATTACCATTTTACCCTTTATGTATTTACCAAAATGCCATAAAACCCTAATTTTTGCCCTATAAATAGAAAGATAAATTAACAAAGTTATACTTGCATTTTTCACCAAAATCTATTTCTCTCTCTGTTGTGGCTCGGTCAAAAAACAAAAAGGAAGAAGAAGTGATCGATTTTAATAGTTTCAAGTGTTTTACGATCATTTACGAGCTTATAACTAACTACATAACGATTTGGAGGAACCGTTGGGGATATTTTGTTCTAGATCTAGTCAAAAACTCTTCATTTTCAAGTAAGCATAAAATAATTTTTATACTTTCCATTATGCATTTAATGTATTTATTATGTATATTTATGTTATTATTAAGTTTAAATCTTCATTTAAACTCATAAACTACATATATCACCTATGTTCATGTTTGTGAATTTTTATGATGAAATCAAGTTAATATAAGTCTTACAAAATTGTTGGATGAGAAAAATGAGTATAAACAAGCCTTGAACCTTTTTTTAATTTGATTTATGGAATCTATTGTTATATATATGTTAATATAAATTTATGATAGTTTTACTAAATTTTGTCATATATCCTAGATCTATATTTTATTATGTTGTCATGAGTATTTTGAACTATATATTGGTTGAAGAATTGGTGGAAGAGATTAGGATAGATTTGGAGTTGATTTGAGGGTTTTTAGTTAGAAAAATGAATTATTTAAAAATATATGCGGAAGTGCTGCCCAAATTTCTAACTTTTATGAAATCAAGTTATTTTTACAAGTATTTAGTCAAATAAATGGAAAATAGATTTTATAACGAAAACGTGGTCGTTTAAATGGATTAAAACGGATTTGTAATGAATAAGATACGAGTTTTCTAATATATATTATCGATAACTATTTTTCAGAAAATTTAATAGTTGTTGTATGGATTTTCGAGTTAGTAAAACCGAGCTTTAAAAGATAAACCGAGTCCTTGAGACCTTAAAATGTGTTAGTATACTTAAATACCTTCGCGGGGATAGGTAGAACTTTGAAAACCGAGCTATAACGAAGAAGTTATGACTTAACGAAGATATAGACGAGAAATATATTTTGACAGCTTTTTCGTATAGGGAATAGTGCCCAATTTTTATTCTTAGAAATGGAATTTGGACATATTAAGTGCGGTTTTGGACAAAATGATTTAAATGGAAGTTGTAGTGTTTTGATTACATAATTTAGTCGAGTCAGAGACTTTTCAACATATATATTACGGAAACATCCGTATCGTAGTTACGATACATACTTGCTAAAAATCCAAAAATGTATTATTTTGACTAATTCCAAGGATTTCCAAAGTAACATTATTTTTCTAACTGAACTTACAAACAAATATGTATGGGTGATATAACATTTTATAAATTGCATACACAACATTATAGCACTACCTAAAACGCATTATCACTTTAGGTTGCGGTTAGAGCATCGCACGTCATTTTCTGTGCACACTTGTAACGCATTACTGATTGCTTGATGTGAGTATCTACGAACCCCTTTTATCTAACTGTTTTAATTGCTGTGGGGTGGATGCATGAACTATACTTAAACTATAATGTGTACACTTAAATGAACTTAAATAACTTTTGCTTTACTAATTATGCTTGTGAGTATTTTAATCGCTTTGGGGTGGATGCATAAATTATTACTTGAACTCTTTGAACATTGTTTTGAACCCCTTTGACTTATTTTTGAACCTTTTAACTTCACTTTTGAACCCTTTGACAATTTTGAACTCTTTTGTCTTGACCTTATAAATTGTTTTGAACTCTTAAACTTGACTTGAACTTTTGAACTCGAATTAAAGTTTTGAACTTAATGTACCGTACGTACTATGACCTAAAGTCTCCCTTGTTCGGAGCATTCTTGACCTAAAGTCTCCCCTGTCTACGGAGCGGCAATACAAAATCTCCCCTGTCTTCGGAGTAGTTTGACTTAATAATATATAATAGTTTGTGAATGATGTACTGTTCGTACATCCGCAATTGTTAGTCTCCGACTGGTTTGCCGTTCGTACTCCAGTTTATACGCACCGTTCGTACGGCTTCCTTGTGTGGAGCAGTAGGTAGTATGGATAGCGCTATTAGAGATCGGCCAACCTCTCGTTCCCCTGTCTACGGAATGCATATTATTTATTTTAGGAGCTTTGCCACATACTGTATTATATACTATGCGCCCTTATTGTGAACTATATTGACCACGTGTACTTGACTACCAGACATACGACTTTTATGCAATGGGTTGTGAACATATAGGTTACAAGTCTTGTATGGGCGAGACTTGCAACTGAATGCACTGACAACGCCTTTGCCTTGTGGACTATTCTCAAAGACCAAAAACTTAGACTTTCTCTTAAAAGTTTTCATATTATATAAAACGTGTGTACTCGACAACTATTTTCATACTTGACCCGTTTTCTCTCATGCATTTCAGGTGATCATCAGTAAGTATTTTCATGAAGACTTTAGAAGTCTTCACATGTCATCACTGTTGTCGTCATGTTGCAAGACTTCATCTTTGGAAAACTAAGTCTTATGTTTTTATTTCCGATGTAAGCTAAAACACTATTGTAATGTTGAACTTTTTCCTTAAATTTTGATCATGGTATTGTACTATATCTCTTTTGCGATGTATATTGATTTCATCGCACCTCGCGTTTCCGCCTTCGACGAGGTGTGACACTGACTGTCGCGGCGGTGGTGGTGGCTGTGGCAATAAATGAGCTCGGATCGAGCTCAAATTCTCCATAAAATAAGAGGGGCTCGAGATCTATCGTTTGGTGTAATATGGGGTTTGGCCAGAAAATTTTCCGGTGACGGTGGTTGCCGGAGAAGGTGGCCGGATGGGGTGGGAGAGAGAGAGAGAGAGAGATATGTGAGGGGTGTGTGTTTAAATGAATAAAAAAAATACCTTTTATACCCAAGCAGGGACTAAAGTTGTAAAAATAAAAGTATAGGGGTGTGTGGTGAAAAATCTGGGCGGGGGGTAATAGTTGTCAACTTGGTATAACTTTTCCCATAATCACTGTGGGACCCATTAGACATACCAAACGGACTCGAAAAATTATGAAATTTGCGCCATTGTTCTCGAAATGATTTTTCTGATAAAAACGAGTATAAATATGCATAACTTTCTTGAAACCAATTTATTTGGCAAATTCGATTCATTTCGTATTTTCTAGGTTTTGCTGACGTAATAAGGGACTAAGGTTCACATTTCTCAAGATATCATGCGTTTCTCAAGTTCAAATAAATTCAGAAAAAGTTCAAATGCTAAGGTGATGCAAAATTAATTATTTGGCTAGTAAAAATAGTTTGGAAAATTACGGGATGTTACAACTTAACTGGAAGTTTATTCATGATATCAACTTGAAGGTCGAATGGTATGTTGTGCGACATTTTTTGAAAATATAAAGGAATATATTAGTGAATGATTTTTAGTAAGCAATATCGTAAAAGATTGAGTATAATTATCGTAACAATGTAACACTTAAATAGAGGATATTTCGCGTAAAAAATTACACATAAACGCAATTGTCATTGAGTATTCAAATCATTGTCATAGAGTTGTCAAATCTATGTCATATTTCTCGTAAAAAATTACACGTAAACGCAATTGTCATTGAGTAGTCAAATCATTGTCATAGAGTTGTCAAATATGTGTCATATTTCGTGTAAAAAATTACACATACACGCATTTGTCATGTACTTGTTACATCATTGTATGTATATATAAAGTAAAATGTATATCCAAACATAGCAAATACTTCTAATACACATAAATTCAGATATACATAGCCATGACTTCAGATATACAAAAAGTCAAATGTATTTTACATTTTGATAATATCGAACGAGGTGTGGTTATGTATACTAATATCACGTACTCATGGTTAGTTGAGTTTGTGTGTTCTAAATTCAAGTTGGATCCCAATATTCGGCTTAATTTTAAATTTTCGCACACTTCATTTGACATTCAAATGGATATCACTGACGAAGAAGAGGTAACTTTTTTTACTGATTACGCTTTTTTGAATGCAGGAATGCCACATTTGTATGTGGTTAAAGAGAAACAATTTGAAGAAACTACGTATTTTAGGTCAACCCAAGAAAACCCAACGTTTTACAATTTTTTTGAAACAACACCTAACCAAAACATCGCGTCATCTGCTTTTCAAGAAAACTCATCTTATTTCAATAATAAAAACCATAATAAGTCTTTTTTTAATGATGGCCCATCTAAAAATTTTGAATCAAATGATTATGAAAATAATGAGTCCGGATATAAAGATGAGGTGAATTTCACAAAACCAGGATCAACATTTACATTTGGTCAGATGATGATGTAGAAGATGAAGAAAATGATGGTTTTGTTGGAGTAGGTGATAACCCGAAACCAATTCACCATGAATGGAAGAACATTTTTTCAATCATGCCTGACGTTCCAGAAACACCTCTTTACCGGTCCAAACCAATAATTTCAAATCAATATAATAGCGATTCTGATTTTTATGTCGGAAAGTTTTTTGACACAAGAGAAAAAATAGACGTTGCAGTTAGGTTGAAATGTTTAGAAGAAGTTTACTAGTTTTTAGTACGAAAGTCAGAACCAGACAGGTTTGATTGTAAATGCTTTCATTATAAAGAATGCAAATGGAGAATTAACTTTAAACGCCTGCAAGGTACAAATGTGTTTGAATTTACAGGTATGAAAGATATTCACACGTGTCCCAAAACTCAAACATATCCTAACCATCGAAATGCAAATAAAAAAGTTATTGGTCACATTTTTAGTGAAAAGTTAAAAGATAGTAGACGAGATTTAAAACCAAAAGATATGTAAAAAGACATGTTGGCGCAATATAAAATAAGTATATATTACCAACAAGCATGGAGAGGAAAGGATTATGGGTTACAAATGATAAGGGTTCACCGACACAATCGTTTGAAATATTACCGTATTATTGTCACAATCTACAAAAAAAAACCATGCACAATCACACGTATCAAGACAAACGAAGAAGGAGTTTTCGAGATGTTATTCGTTGCCATTGGTGTTTCAGTAAGTGATACTCATTTTTTTTTAAATAAATAAATGTGATATGTTATTGTAAGTTTACTTATTAAAAGGTGTTTACAATATTTTTTTTTTCAGATTCGAACTTTCATGCAACATCTTCGCCATCTGCTTATAGTCGACGGGGCACATTTGAAGGGTGTATACAAAGGTACAAACTTGTTAGCTGTAGGCATGGATGGAAACAACCAAATTGTGCCCATTGCTTACGGTATATGCAGAGGGGAGACTGGTGATTGTTGGTCATGGTGGTTTTCAGTACTTCAAGAATGCATAGGCGATAGCCAGGATTTGGTTATCATATCTGATAGGCATCCTGCTATTGCGTTAGCAGTACGCAATGAATTCCCATTGGCGTTTCATGGTATATGTTGTCGTCATCTAATGATGAACCTTTCTTTGAAAAATAAAAAAACAAAGGGGCTATATTGGAGCATATGCAAAGCGTATACACCTGAAGAATTTGATAGTAAGATGCAAATACTGCAGGCTATTCAGCCTGAGGCGTACAACAAGCTAGTTGAAGCGGATGTGCAAAGATGGTCCAGAGCATATTCCCCACGCACTCGTTACAATTATTGTACATCTAACAGCGTTGAGTCTGTTAATGCTTGTACTGTAAAATCAAGGAAGCTGCCAATCACAATGTTGACCGAGCAATATCAAAAAATGGTGTATGATTGGTATTTTAAACGGCGAGAAGTTGCTGGTATTTATATTCCAAAAGAAAATATATATTTTTAAATGGTTTTGTTTAATATAAAGTCACTGTTTTATGTCTATGTGTTTATGTAGCGAAAATGAAGTATGAAATAACAGATTGGGCTGCCCATAAGGTGGAAAAGAGAAAAAACAAAAGCGCAACTTGGAGTGTATACGGGGTTAATCAAGATCGGTTCCAGGTTTATGATGGGCGATACAATCGTGAATTGAACTTAGTGACCATGTCATGTGACTGCCGCAAATGGCAGCTTTCCAGGATACCTTGTGGTCACGTTATTGCTGTTACTAGGTTCTTAGGTCAAGTAGATTGTGTGCAATTCGTACAACATTTGTTTAAAAAAATGAAATACCAAGCGACATACTCCGAGTCGGTTAATTTTGTTTGAGAGTTTCATGAATGGGAGTATCCAACGCATATAGAACCCATCACTCCTCCACGAATGGACAACCCACAATCCGATCGGCCAAAAATTACTGACCGTATACGATCTCAGGGTGAGGAACCACGAGTAATACATTGTAGTAGGTGCGGTGAAGCGTGCCACCAATGTGGGCAATGCCAAAAACATTCATCCCTGGTCCACTATTAAACAAAAGAAAACAATAACAAAAAAAAAATAGTTAACGAGCAACATGAAACTCCACCTTCGTTCGACTCATACCCGACTCAAACACATCATCACAACTTTCCTACTTATGACACATACTCATCGCAAGTATTTAAACATAACACATACTCAACGCAACCATATGATCAAAGGTTTTACACAACACAACCATATGACCAAGGTCAAACAGGTCCTGAAAAAAATGCTCATCATAACCCGTCTCAAGGCTATGAACAATACGACTCCTAACCATATGCCTCTCAACATTTAAATGATCAAAACACTCAGCAATCTAATAATAGTTGGTTTAATTTCTTTGGTTTGTAACAAGTTAGTTCTTTTTTGTTATGTATTTTCTTGTAATTGTAGTTAATTTGTAACATATGTAATGTATCTTGTAATAAATTCCATTTGTAATGCTAGTATGTTTTTCCACAACAACCGTGTTTAAATTGTAGAAATGACAACTAGGTGAAAAAGATGGTCATTTACATTGTTGATTTGATAACACAATCGTTGCAAGAGAAGAGTATGCACATCGTCATTCACACTATTCATTTACACTATTGAGTTGATAACACAATCAGTGTCCTTGATGAAAATAATAAAAACGTGATCAAGTCACACTATATAAACCACATTGTTGCACTTCAAGTTCAATAAAACGTTTGCATTCTTTTTTTAAATCTTTCTAAAGTTCAAGAAATGACATTCAAAGTCCTACTTCACCATTATGGAAAGTTCACTTCCCCACCTGGAAGAAAGTTTGTAGGTGATTTAATTGCTTGCGTATATCCAGTCGAGTTTGAAACTTTTTCGGCCGATCAATTGAAAATAATCTTAACCAATTGTTTAGGTTACGATGAAAACTCCCCAACCTTTTTTTATATAAATAAACAAAACTGTAGTCTTGATTCAGGGCTCGTACCCTTGGATGATGCTATTGAAGACCGCGAAAGTATATTAACGTATACCCAACTTCATCAAAACAAACTACATGTGTACGTATCACGGGTGGAGTTATCCCCACTCGTTGTGGCCGATCAATGCAATAATGAGGGTACCAAGAAGAATATACAAGATAAACCTTCATGTTCAAAAGAGTTATTTGACTAGTTAGTAAGTATGGGTCTATTCTGCTTGTAATGTCGTATTATGCTTTCCATTTTCTATTATCCAAGTCACGATTTGACTAGTTAGTAAGTCTAGGTCTTTCCTACTTGTAATGTCGTATTATGCTTTCCATTTTCTATTATCGAAGTATCGATTTTATCATCTTCTTTATATGTTTTTAGCTTTAATGATAAAAAAACATTGAATTGATTACTCATTCACCAATTCTGACAACGAAATGACTGCTCACCTTTGTGCTATCAGATTTTATATATATATACCACTTTGTGGTTTCAATGAATCAAATTCGGTTGTTCCTTCTTTCATTCACCAAATGTCAACATCTAATAACCCTACTTTCGAATTCACTATCAACTACAACGGAAAGTTTATACTTAACCCACTAACATATCAAGATGGTTCACACATGAATATTATTGTTCCAGAAATTGATTTTCAAGATATGCTTACCTATCTGAAGAGAAAATTACCAACAAGGGTCCACGGTCTATATTACGCATTGCCACAAAACAACACGTTAGAGGGTATGAAAGCAATTAAAAACGATTATGATATTGATGTTATGTATTACATCGCAAAAGTTGCTGGGAAACTCCAAATTTTCGTTTATGAGCATCCTATAGATCTAAGCACAGTTTTGATTCCAGATGATGGTTCTTTGGAAGAATCATTTGCTGGTGTAATTTCAGAAGAAACAAAATTAAAACGTGAAGAGCGTGTCCGGTATCTACATCAAATGGTTCAGAGAAAAAACAAACGTGAAGAGCGTGTCCGGTTTAAACTTGGGTGGAAGAAAAAAACTAAACCTACTACACAGTATACGCAAACCATTTTCAATTTTCTTGATCACAATAATGGTCAATTGGTTTGCAATGGCGGAAAACCGAAGTATGTAAACGGTTGGAAGATGAACATCAATATTCCAAGAATGAAGCTGGAAGAGCTGAAGCAATATTTGTTTAACATTGTTGATAGGAAGATTCATGCTCTTTATTATGAAGTACAACACACTGGGTTTTCAATCACCGTCAAACTAAGAAACAACTATGATATGCATGTGATGTTTGATATTTCAGCAGCACAAGGCCAGTTGGAAATTTACATTGACCATAGCGGTGTCGATTTTATTATTGCAAAATATATATGCCCAAATGCTACCTTAGCAGAAATGATGGATCATGTGATAACAGACTACACAAGTGAAAACGAAGACGAAAAAAAGAATATAGCACAATCAGATTACACTTTTGATCAAATGGTTGAATGGGCAGAACAAGAACACTTTGAGAATGAGGATGCTAAAGCAGATGAACTTCATAAAGAAATATGGAAGAATCGTTTCTATTATTAATTATATAACTCAATGTTTGAATAAATGTTAGCCTATGTATCCATATTACATTCATTCAAATAAAAGTAGAAATCTTCATTAATAAAAACAAACCACATAAGATAAAGCAAGATAGAGCAAGATAAACACAATCGTCTTATTTGTTGGGTTGAACAACATACAATTGTGCCACTCCATCATAAGCACTACAAGTACATTCAACAAAAAACATTACCTCATCATCTTCAGTAATGTCAATACGATAGTGAAATGAAGACAACTTACACAACAAATTAATCGGAACATTTGGATCTAAATTGAATTTCTTCACCACCAACCCAACTAACCCTGAGTACGTCATATCATTATACATAATGACACCTCGATGCTGATCATCAAATGTAATACACATTTGAACTTCTTAATATTTGAATTCATGGCTACTCTAGAGAGAAGTAACAAATCTATGTATATTTCAATTCATAGCTAGCTTATAAAGTGAATGAGAATTCGTCGCAGAAAAAAAATTGTTCTGACATTGATATGACAACTCACTGACAATGCCGTGTTCGCTTAAAATTTTACACGAAATATGACATTGATATGACTATTCAATTTTTAAGTACTAACATTGATATGACAACTCAATGACAATGTCGTGTTCACTTAAAATTTTACACAAAATATCACATTGATTTCACTATTCAATGACCTTCATATTAACTCTTTTCAATATTTTATAGTTGGTTCCAGAGTCTTTTCAAATTTAAAATTAAATAAACCCTATCTTTTTTACCTATATATACCCACTACATTTTCAACCAAAAAACACATATCACACTCACAATTTAATCAAACTCTCTCAAGAATGTCTCTAGAAAACACTCCACCAGCAGATATCTTCCCATTATTCCAAACCGAAGAGGAACCGCTTGAGGTACCAATTCAGGAACCGGTTAAGGTACCAATTGAGGAACCGGTTGTGGAACAAGAACAAAATCCGTATCAGGAAGATGGAGTAGCTTTGAGAGAAATGGAAGAACAACAAGCAAGGGAGGAAGCTGCTCATAGGTAGCAGGAAGCAAGGGAAGAACAAGAGCGTAGGGACGACTTGTTTAACACTTTGGAACGAGAGTACGAAGAGAGCAGGTTTGCGAACTGGTCTCCGTATGACGATGGTTATCACTCAGACAACTCAGAAACTTGGGATCACTTGGATTAACTTTACTTGTTTTAAACTCTGTGTTTTATTTTCTGTATCACTGTTTTATTGTCTTTGCAATGTATTACTATGATTTGTTTATGTAATAAATAAAAGTTATTCTTCTACTTGCGATATTCATACTCGAAAATAAGTTTTCATTCATTTAAATACAAATTAATATTTCAAAAATGGTCCCTGTGGTCTGTCAGGTTTAACGCTTTTAGTCCCTATACTTTTTTTTAACGGGTTTGGTCCCTGTGGTTGCGACCCATAACGGATTTGGTCATTTGACCAAATTTTCCGTTAGTTTTACCATTAAGTTGGTCATGTGAAGTGCACATGGGAGGGTAATTGTGTCTTTTCTCGTATCCACTCATTCTTCTTCATCTTCCACTTCAAACCACCATAAACCATAAACCAGTCACCATCACCACAATCAACCACCATAAACCAGTCACCACCACCATAACCTCAAACACCGCAATCAACCTCCAGCTACACACACCTTATCTCTACATTTTTTTTCTTCATACCATCACCTCTGGTCACCACCACAGTTGGCGACTACCACGACATCACCACCAAACCACAAAAATAATCCTAACCATTCAACAAACCACAAAAATAATCCTAACCCTAAATAAAAAACCAGTCATCATAAAAAAGCTTAGAACACATCATCACAACACCTAAACACCACAACCCCCACCGGCCAACCCCCACCCTCTACAAATTTTATTCAGTTAATCTCTTTGGGTTTCTATTCCGTTAATCTCTTTCCCCTTTTCTAAATCCTCCGTCTCACAGCCTGAATGTAAGGCACTGATCAAGCCCACTAATCATCGCCATCCCAGAAACCACACTCTTTACCGGCATCTCATCAAACAATCTCACACCATCTTCCACTCTCTCATTCACAAAATACCCATAAATCATCGCATTCCACGCGACCTCATCCTTCACAGGCATTTCCGTAAACAATCTTTTCGCATCTTCAACCCTCCCATATTTCACAAACTGATTCACAAACCACACTTTCTAGTACAACACTTTCTAGAAACTGATTCACAAACAACACTTCATCATTTCCTATTTACAATTATAAATTCATTCATGTAAGACCATTCACAAACAAAATACAAATTCGAAGTTTCCTTCAGATTCATCTACAACACACAAAAATCTTCTCAAAATGACAAGTCATTCTCCTCTTAATCCCTTGTGGGTTTTTACTTGTTAGCCTTTATCACTAACATCAAAAACCCCAAATCAATTCCCTCAGAGCCCTACAGCCCTATGCACAAAATGAATAATTAAACACTGAAGCCATTGCATGACTACCGCACCCTCATATATTCAACTTCTTCAATCAATTCCCTCAGATCTATAAGAAAACTAAACAACTATGGTGGAGGTGATGTCGCCGGAGGTGGGGGTGGTAGCCGGTAATTTTTGGCCGGAGGTGGGAGAAGAACAAGTGAGAGAGGGGGTGAATATGTTTATGTGGGGGGTGAGTGGTTTTTATAATAATAATATGAGGGTAGTTTGGTCATTTCATCCTTTTAAATGGTCAAACTAACGAAAAATTTGGTCAAGGGACCAAACCCATTATGGGTCGCAACCACAGGGACTGGATCCATTAAAAAAAGTATAAGGACTAAAAGTGTTAAGCCCGACAGACCACATGGACCATTTTTGAAATTAACTCTTCATTTAAATACAAATTAATATTTACAATAATATTTGTAGTTCACTTTATAACCAAATAACATGTCAAACACAAACGTATCCCAATTTTCCACTTTGTTAAGCAACACTGAAATAATGTTCTACTTAAGCAACACTAAGATCTTCTACTTAAGCAACACTAAAATCCTTTCACTTTCACTACAAGAACAAAGCACCAAAACCATAACATTTACTCTCCAATATGCACGACAGAAGCACAAGAAGAAAATGGAGTGAACGAAATTAATTCTACACACTTTCCCATGCCATTATTAAAAATAATAATGTCTAGCAATGTCGTGTATATGTGTTCGCGACATCATCTAGTTTTTTTTTTTTTTTTTTTTTTTTTTTTTGCTCTTCGTCTAATAAGAAAGAGACACGTTTGTGTCGGGCATGTCGAGTATGGAAATACACGAGATGCTTGGGTAGAATTTATAAAGTGGTAAAAGGTTGGGCACTGCAAGACACATGGGTGGTGGCAGGGGTAGTACGTTAATTTTCACTTTATTCTAAGGACTTATGGTGAGATATGATTTAGCGTGTAAGTGAGTTTTATTTTTATTGAAGCATGTTGTGTTCCTTTTGAGTGAAAAACAACTAAAAGTGGTTATAATCAAGGTTTTCAAGATCGGGATCCTACGTAGAATCGATTTCGTCTTTGCAAGATCGGATCGGGATCCTAAGATCCTACTATAATGCTATTATTTAATGATATTTGTAATATTATTCAAATCTACAAATTATTATATATTATAAACATGAAATTATATGAATATTTCATGAAAATGTTGTCATAAATTTTGAATATGAAATGTTTAAGAAGAATCAAATGTTGTTTTTTTAATTTTATAAAAATATAACAATAAATTTGTAGTTTTTTTGGTTTGCGGTTCGAGAAAAGTAAGATCGGATCGGAGTAGATCTTAAGATCCTATGGTCAAGATCGGGATCCTATAAGATCTTAAGCTTGTTAAGATCCTACATAGGATCTGGATCGTTTTTGCTTCGTAGAATCGTAAAATCGTAAGATCCTAAGATCAGGATCGAGATTTTAACAAGTATGGTTATAATTGCTAGTATAGTTTTATTAAAAGTCAATGAAAAATTTTAAGGACTTGTGGTCAGATATGAGTTACTGTGTGAGTGAGTTATTTCTGTTACTATTCAAAGGATTTTTGTGTTTTGAAATAAACAACTACTCTCTAAAAGTCTTGAAAACAATAGTGCAGAGAAATGAGAGAAGTTATCACTTAGTTATGAAGCTATGTGAATGCAGAGAAATCAAGATTATTTTTACATATTTGTGATTTTGGATAATGTTTACTTTTCTAAACTAAATTTACGAGTCAAAATCAAAAAAATTTAAGGGTTGTTTATGTCGTTATTAGGATTCAGGGGAGTTTTGCTTTCTTACAAAATCTGATCATTCTTCATACAAAATCCTTGTCTCTTTGCTACATTTGTTAAGGGGGTGTTTAGTTATATTCCATATATATGATTCTTCTTCTTGTATAAATTTTAATAATCAAAATATGTTTAGGGGATGTTTGTGTATGAAGTCAAAATCTAAATCAAAGGGTTTATCATGATTTAGGGGTGTTTTTTTTGAACGGCGGAAGTTTTATTGAGACACTAGCAAGAAGCTAGAAAAATTACAAAGTAATACAATTAGGTTTTTTTAACCAAGAGATCCAATTGATCTTTGGCTTAAAACGACTACTCAACCATAAATATGACATATGGACAACATCATCAAAAAAAATCTCCTGATTGCGGGGAGGATGATTGAAAATCAAAGAATTTCTATGCCGCCAAATAGAGCTGTTCACGAACCGAGCCGAACCGAGCGAGGGTCTGCTCGAACTCGGCTCGTTTTAAAACCGAGCGGCTCGGCTCGGATCGAATTTATATAACCGAGCGGGAAACGCTTGCTCGAACTCGGATCAGTTTCTAAACGAGCGCTCGGTTCCGCTCGTTTTTCGCTCGAATTATATACAAATAACAGTTTTGAGCATCACTCAAAACCAAAACACCAATATATGCAACAACACTACAACAGTGGTGGTTTTATAAAGTTCAAAACAAGAAAAGAAATTACAATAAGGAAAGAAAGAACAAAAGGTTCAACTTACAAATTACAATAAGGAAAGAAAGAACAAAAGGTTCAACTGTCATCAAACTACATCTTCAAAAGCCATAAAGAAAGAACAAAACACAACATCAGTTAGTATTAGATGTTACTTCTTCGGGGATATCAATTTCCAAATTTTCTTCTTCTTTTGCACATTGCTACATATTAAAAAATTACAAATGTTAGGACATATAGTATAAAAGATAGACGTGGAAAAAAAACGTGAATAGAAGATTAGAAGGTTACCTCGAGTGTCTTTATTGTTGCTTTTGAGATGGACCTTAACCAATCACCTCCACAAACAAGAAGTTCTACCATATCCTTTGAAAGAGAGCTTCGATAGTCATCTAATACACGTCCCCCGGCACTAAAGGCTGATTCGGAAGCAACAGTTGTGATCGGAATGCCAAAAATGTCTTTCGCCATCTTACTTAAAGCAGGATACTTGCTAAAATGTTGACTCCACCATTTTAAGACATCAAAATTTGTCTCTGCACATGTATAGCAAGGCTCTTCCAAATACAACTCAAGTTCATTTTTTTTCCAACCTCAACTGGTCTAGATTTGAGGTAAGCAAAAAAATCATCTTCATGTATTTCTCCAGCATTAGAAGATGGTGAGTTTGACAAGTTGTTCGTGACAGGTTTAGATGCCATATATGTATCATAATACTTTTGAAACAGAAAACTCATTTTACTGATCACATCTTCAACCCGAGTGTTACATTCATTTGGTGCATACAACCTCTCAAAAGTAAACTCAACTGACAACCTCTTAAATCGTGGATCTAAAATAGATGCAATACACATAAGAATCCCAATTTCTCCCCAATACTTCTCAAAATTTTCAAACATTGGTACACTCATGTTATTTAAGAACTCATCACCTGATATAAAAGCATTGCATATCTCCTTTTTCACTTTAAATATTTCAGTAAGGAACAAGTTTGATGTTGGGTACAACGTACCTGAAAACAGATTCGTAGCTTTTAGAAACACTTCAAGCAACTTGCAAACTTTTTCGGCTCGAGCCCACTCATCGACTTCAGGAGACCATACAAAATTCGAATCTCTCAATGCATAACCCAGAAAAAACTTTTTTATAGTGAATAGCTGATTGAAGCATGCGATGTGTGGAGTTCCACCGAGTTTTTACATCGGTGCATAAAGACCGACGAATCGATGTACCAAGAGATATTGCTATTTCACCAAATTTCAATAAGCGACCAGGAGACTTTCTCAAATATTTGACACCTTCTCTAATTTTGGAAAGACACGGTTCAATCGTTCCTAGACCATCCTGTACAACCAAATTTAAGATGTGAGCACAACATCTAACATGAAAAAACAGTCCCTCAAAATGTAATTTACCTTTTCCCTCGAAATTACTTCTCAAAATATTGGCTGCCCTATCATTGTTAGATGCATTATCTAGAGTAATTGTTCCTATTTTATCTTGAATACCCCATTTGATCAAACACTCTAAGATACCATCTGATATAACTTCACCACTATGGGGTGGTGCAAGCTCATTGAAACCAATAATGCACTTTTGCAACTTCCAGTCGGAATCAACAAAGTGAGCTGTCAAACACATGTACCCAATAGTTTGGTTTGACGTCCAACAATCACTTGTAAGAGATATCATATCAACCTTTTTCATAAGTTTTTTTATTCTCTCTTTTTCTCCATCCACAACTTTCATACAATCTCTAGTGATTGTTGACCTACTTACCTTTTTAAATAAAGGATTGTTATACTTCATTAGTTGGTTAAACCAATGGTACTCTACAAATGAGAATGGTAGCTCATGAGCTATGATCATTTTTGCAATTATTTCCCTACACTTCATTTGATTATAACCACCACTTAACTCAAAATCAAAGGTATCATTGCTAACACCACTACTACTTGGCATAAAATTAATGAAACCTTTCTTTATACCTTCAGACTTTAGGAATCGTGTACACTCTTTAAGGTGGCGCTTAAGACTTGACGTGGTACCCGTCGTACCTGCAACGTACTCACGCTTACAATGAGAGCATTGTTTTTTTTTCACCATTTTCCCTTTGTACAAACCCATAATGTCTACAAAATGTTGATGAGTATCGGAACTGTTCTTGCGCTTTTTTGTAGCTACACCACTATCTTGAGTGTCATTCTCCTTATTTCCATGTTCTTCAACTAACTCGACACTCTCGTCGTCGCTTAAATCGATTTCATTTGAGTCTTTGTTAGAAGTCATTCTACAAAACAAATAATCACATAATATTAAAGTTTACCTTATTAAATAATCTAGAAAAAAATAAGACAGTTAATTAAACTAAAAGCTTCTTTTTAATTAAACTAAATTTGGTAACTTGCTTCGACCAATTTTCCCTTTGTACTACCTGCTTCGACCAATTTGGTAACTTGCCAAAAAGCTTCTTTTTAATTAAACTAAAACAGTTAATTATAAACGATTGTACTAATATATTATATATAGCATAATCAAACCAATTTGGTAACTAGCATAATCAAACTAGTCTTCAAGAACAGCTTCTAATCGACTGTACTAATTTGCCATTTCACTTTTAACTTGCTGTTTGGTTTATATAGTGAATATGGAGTTCAGCAAAAAAAAAAAAAACAAATATATATAAACGATTTGCAAAATCCCAAATGCACCTATTATGTTAAAACTACCTTCAAGATGACGCAACAACCTTTTAAGGACATCACAAAAGAACCAAGATTTACATATTTCTTACCTTTTTCACTTAACTTCGTAAAGCAGGGAGCCTAGAAACGTGGATCAGTGGATGGAATGGAAGTATGGAACATGGAACTATGGAGGCTGGTGTGGAAAAGAGTCAAAGACTGAAAGAGTGGTAGAAAAGATGGATAAGGTTATTTTAGGGTTTGTAATGGGCTAATGGGCTAATGGGCTAATCACATTAAAGAAGTGGGCTATTAATATATATATATATATATATATATATATATATATATATATATATATATATATATATATATATTAAAAATAATTCGAGCGAGCGACAAACGAGCGGACCTATGCTCGTTGCTCGGCTCGTTTATAAATCGAACCGAGCCGATCGGCTCGGTTACAACCGAGCGATAATCGAGCGAGCGAATTTTCGAGTATTTTTCGAGCGAGTTATAAACGAGTTTCGAGCGTCGAGTTTTTTGGACAGCCCTACCGCCAAATGATCCACCACAACACATAGCAAGAACCTTCAAGTAGACCCTTCGATCGCTTAGGTAACCGAACATTAGCGAGCCAAAGTAACCACTCATTGTAGGAGTGAATAGCAATATCATCCAGCTCCCACCATATCAACACCTTACGCCAAATCTTTCGAGCAAACGTGCATGAGAAGAAAACATGGGAGGAAGATTCCACAGCTGCGTTACAGATAGGGCAAACAAGCGAGGGGATTTCTACACCTTGAAGTGAAAGATTCAATCTAGTAGGTAAAGCGTCCATATTAACCTTCCAAGCAAAAACATTTACCTTGATAGGAAGACACTTAATCCATCTCGTAGGAACATTTACATTCGGCAGAAGAATATCATCAATGAGAACTCGAGAAGACTTAACTGAGAAAGATCCTGATCCTTCAAGACTCCAACTCCAACGGTCATCCGAATTTGGAAGAACCAAAGCATCAACTTCGGACCTAAGCAGGTTGAAAAGCTCCAGCTCTATGCCTCCTCTAGGCTGACGCCGAAAAGAGTGGTACAAAGAAGGTTGTCTGAGTTTAGCAGCAACACTAATCGTTTTACTCTCCTCTAGAGCATACAACCGCTTGAAACGATCTTTGAAAGCTGTATCACCTAACCAAATATCGTTCCAAAAAGAAGTGTTCTCACCATTGCCGATTTTCTTCCTAATGAATTGAAAAAGGTCTATACCTTTATCCTTAAGCGACTGTAAGGCGTGAATAATGTCCCTCCAAACTGATCTACGATGAGATTGAACTGGATTCCCAAGAGCCCCATGAGAACCATACAAAGCTTTGATAAAAGAGGACCACAAAGATGAACTATCCGTGAAAAAACGCCACACCCATTTAAAAAGAAGGGCACGATTATGGGCAAAAAAACTGGACACCCCGAGACCCCCATTCTTTTTAGAAGCTAGAGCTTTATTCCAATTAAACCAGGAAGACTTCCTAACTGAGCCCTCAGTACCATTGAAAAAATTCTTTCTAACTGATTCAAATTTTTGTAACACTCCCAAAGGCACCTTGAAGATCGACATATGAAATAGCAGGATTGAGGTGAGCACCGATTTCAAGAGAGTAAGGCGACCACCAATGGTGAGAGATTTAAGTTTCCATTTGGAAAGTCGCGATGACACCTTCGAGATAACTTCGTCCCATGAGCTGATACGATTCATATTGCATCCAACTTTGACTCCTAAATAATTAAACGGAGAATGGAGAATGGCACACCCAATAAGGTTAGCAGCAGATTCAATAGTGCTTGTGTTTACACCAATTCCCATCAACTTGCTTTTATGGAGATTGATATTGAGACCCGAAGCCAAGTAGAAACACTTCAAGACATTAAGCAAGGTTTGTATATTTTTATCATTCCATTCTCCCACGAAGATAACATCATCCGCGTAAAACAAATGCGACATCATAAATGACCTAGTGATAGAAATACCTTTATAGAGACCGGCGCTAAGAATCCTCTTGAAGGAGAGATGAAGCGTTTCCATAATCAAGATGAAAAGAAAAGGAGATAGGGGGTCTCCTTGGCTCCTTGCTTCAAGCCTTTGAAAAATTGGAACTCCGATATAGGATTACCATTAACAAGAACCGAACCCCTCGCGTTGTTGAGGCACCCACTGATTCATTTACACCATCTGTGACCGAAACCAAATGACTTAAGAGTCTCCTCCAGAAACTCCCATTTCACCGAGTCAAAAGCCTTCTCAAAATCCACCTTGAAGATCATTCCTTTAAATTTTTTATGTTTGCACCAGGAAATAAGCTCGTTAAGGATGAAAGGCCCGTCAAGAATCTGACGACTTGAGACGAAGGCCGATTGAACATCACTAATAAGACAAGGGAGCACAAGGCACAATCGGTTAGCCAAAATTTTTGTAATAATTTTGTAGATACTTCCAATCAGGCTAATGGGACGAAAATCTTTAACTAACTTGGCTTCTTGAATCTTCGGAATAAGGGCAGTAAAAGAGGAATTACATCCTCTAGGAAATTTACCATCCAAGAAGAAAGCTTTAACAGCCGTAAGAACGTCTTGATCAATAAAAGACCAATATCTACGAAAAAACTCAAAAGAAAACCCGTCAGGTCCTGGGGTTTTATCAGTGCCGCAATCCCACACAGCCGCTTTAATCTCATCATAGGAGACATCACATTCAAGATCATCCACTTGATCAGACGAAAGCCGAGTAGGAAATACAAAGTCAAAACGAAAACTTGATGATTGAGGGGGCGAAAATTGTTTATGGAAATGCTTGAAGAATTCATTTTTAACAGCAATTGGCTCAGAAATCCAGTCACCGTCAACAAGAATACCCCGAATAGCAAGTTGAGATCTCCTTTTATTAATGACCCCATGAAAAAATTTAGAGTTTTCATCGCCTTCAATGGACCAACGAATTTTGGCTTTTTGTGCGAGCTCACTTGCTGACTTGGAATTTATTTCGTGAAGATCATTAAGAAGCAATGTTCTGCTATTAAGGATGTCATCATTGTTTATGCCCTGATCTATAAGCTTGTCTAGATCAGCTAACTCTTTAAGAATAATGGATTTCTTTTCGGTGGACTTCATTTTAGCATCTTTCATCCAAGCCTTGTTAGCAATCTTAAGAAGCTGCAACTTCTTTTTAAGACGGATAAGGCCATTTTCCTCCACAACGTTGAAAGATTTCCAAGTACTTTCTACAAAAGAGTCAAAACCTTCCATAGTAAACCAAGAATGAAAAAACCGGAAAGGAGTTGGTCCATAGTCAAAACTTGTTTCACGCAAAAGAATAGGCCTATGATCAGAAAGGTATTTGTCAAGACAAATAGCAGATAAATGTGGAAAAGATTCCAATAAACCCTCAGAAAAAAGGAATCGGTCCAATTTACTCATCTTTGAAGCCGACTTGTGAGCCCAAGTAAAAGCATAACCATCCATGGGAGGATCGATTAAACCATTAGAGGTGATAAAATGATTAAAGACATTAGCGCCTTGTTGATTAAAAACAGAACCAAACCTTTCCTGTTCCGAGCGGACTTCATTAAAATCACCCATAAGAACCGTCTCACCATCCCATCTACTAATGAAAAGATGAAGGTAATCCCATAAATCCCTCTTCTCGGACAACTCTTGGGGAGCATATACAGAGATAATAAGAAGTTTAGAAGAAGAAGGAATCCAAGTACCCATCAAAGCAACAAAGTAATCAGATATAGAGACGTGATCCTTAGCGAACATATTAGGATCCCATATACATGCAATACCTCCTGAATTTCCCACCGAAGGACCAACAATGTGATCGAAATATAAATTACCCCAACACTCTTTGATAGAACATAAATCAATGGTCTCCGCTTTTGTTTCTTGAAGAGAAACAAAATTTATTCTGTGTTTATGACATAACTCATTTATCCACCTCCTTTTCGCCTTGATGCCAAGGCCTTGAATGTTGAGAGACAAAAAATTCATTTAAAATTATCAAAATCTCCTTTTAATCCGATGATAGACTCGATATCCTTAATGCACCCGTCCATGTTGTAGCCCATAGTTTGGCCTACATTGACCAATTCATCCATGAGTTCAAGAATAGAACCTCCTGCTTTACGTTGAAATGAACCCGAATTAGAACTATTAATAGATGACGTCCCATGTTTCTTGCTAGCACGGAGCTTATTAGAGAGAGATTGAACAGATTCGTCAATCCCTTTCGGATTGACCTCCTCCAACTTCTCCTGATCCGGAGATCTTGGAGTAAACCCGGGGGGAAATAATGGATCAACACTTTCAGAATTGCAAGAGGGTTTTTGATGATTATTTTTTAACAAATCATAAATGCCAAAAGGGTCTTCGGATTGTGGCGTGTTCTCTCCTGGTTTGTCCTCGTCAACATTATGATGAGCAGAGTCAACATGAACAGAATTAATAACATGATCCATTTCTTGCATAAAACTCGATTCGGAAACCCTGTCAACATCATTCGAGGCATCAAAATTTTGAGAATTATTACCTTTTGGTTCCTCTTCGTCAGATGATGCATCATCATCGTTGTCTTCCTCAAAGTCAGGAAACCATGCATCCAATTCCTTGACACGAATCCAAAACGCCTTTCCTTGAATTATAAGTTTACGCTTATCATTAATAATCACGTCCATCCTAGTCTTTAAACACAAATGCTTACAAGAAAATGATTCATGTTCAGAATCTTCCCATTCCACCAATTCTCCCCAACAAGATGCAATTTTCTTAAAAGTGTTAGGTGTCCAAGCTTTAATAGGGAGACCTTCAACCGATACCCAAACAATGCGTTCATCGTTAACAAAAGAGTTATCCGCCTGTTTGATTGTGGAGAACCACGATCTAACACCAATATGAGCCAAGAACTTATCATAGGTGGACTTCGACTCGATAACAAAAAGGACCCACATCCCCCCAAGATAATCAAGTTTTACATTCTGAAATCCCTCTTTGGCAATCATAACAGGAAGATTGGGGATTGTCGAAACATTCTTAACCTTACCCATAAGAGACAAGTTAAGATCATGCACCTTCATACACGATTCATCAAGGACAATAGCTGGTTGTTCATAATTGTTAACTGAAACATGCCCCTCCTTGAGAACAGAGGCAAATGAGTTTGGAGCCGTTGACTTTGTTGAAAAAGGTTTAGGCTCAGGTTTTTGGGGCCGTTCAAAAAAGGTTTAGCGGGCCTTTCAAATCGAACACGGTTCGCAAAAAGATGAAAACGGCCAATCCAGACGGTATTCAAATTCTCCACCAAACGCTCAAGATTGGTAACCTTAATAAACCGAACAAAAGCAAACTTTTTCCCAGCTTTGGATTTTTTAAAAGGAATAAAAACATCAACAACCGTACCATAAGCGCTACATGCCTTCCAAAGATCCTTGGACGTGGTGGAGTCAGGGAAGTTAGTCACATAAACAGATGAAGAGATCTTCTGTGTTTGAGATTCGTTGGAATAGTGAAAGCTTCGATTGTGGTTGCTCATAATGAATGATAAAAGGAGTTATTTGGATTAAAGGGAGATCTCGAACCAAAACGATTAATGTCCTACCTATGATGTCCCACTTTTGTTGTCCCGCCTCTGGTGTCCCACCACAAGGATGTACCACCTATGACGTCCCAACTATAATGTCCCATCTCTGGTATACCATTCGAATCATCTTGATTACGAAATCAAAATTAGGGTTTTTTTTTTTTTTTTTTTTTTTTTTTTTTTTTTTTTTGAATTAATGAGTTACAGGGATTGAAAAAATGAATGAAAATTGGGATTAAAAATTGCGAGAATAAATGTGAATTGGAATATGTAACCTAATGATGGTGGCGGAGGCGTTTGAACTCGCCTGAATCTTGATCGACGCCTGAATCTTGATCCACGGTTTTACTTGTTTGAATAGTTAACACCGATGAATAAAGGGTTTATCATGATTTAGGGGTGTTTTGTTTGATTGTTGTTTTTTTTAACAAAATTTGAATATTTTTCATAATAAATCCCCTGGATATTTACTTCATTTTTTTAGGGAGTGTTTGGGTATAAAGATGTGTTCCATTGCTTATTCTATTTGTGCTCTTAATGATTAATGATTTTGCCAATTATTGACATTCGTATTTGAATCATATTAGGTGCAGCTACTGTTAGTGCTCCACTAACCTTTATCTCAAAGGAAACTCTTAATGTGTATACTAAAATGATGCTATTAGAGTGTTTACGTAACTTGCATCAATGTTTTGCCGTGTGGATGTTGTAGCTTAGATTTGCTGATGTTGTGAGAAGTTATCTTGAGTTAAACAAGATGATGTTGTGAGAAGTCAACCTTTTTTTTTTTTTTTTTTTTTTTTTTTTTTTTTTTTAATGTCTTATAAAGAGGGCAAGACTCTTTTGAAGTTCTTGCTTCGGATGAACAGGGTAAAAGTAATTTTCATTGAGGTTTTTTAACAAGTATCTAATCATGTGTAAATAGTTTTGTTGCTTATGAATTGAATTAACCTTTTTACATGTTTTGAATCAACCCCATACCCTGCTGCAACGGGATTAGGTGCTGCAACAGGATTAGATAGTGTTGTTTTTGTACCTCTTTTGAATCATGAAAGGATTTAGTACTCAAGTTTATATTTATATGTATACTACCTTTACCATACAAGCATATGCTTTATTGTTCTATTATGTAGTTATCAACCTCAAAAGTTCTTTTTTACCAATATTTGCCACTCAAACTAATCAAGTATCACGGCTAGCTCTCAACAAAGCTATACACGCTTGTGATGAATAATTTAAGATTCAAATATAAGTAGGACTCTGCAAATTGAAAAAGTTACCTCATGTAACCGGGAGAATCAACTATGACGAAGATGACAAGATCTACAACATCTTAACTTAACGATAATGATGGTGAAACGGAAATTAATCATCGATTAAGGCAAGACGAAAACAATGGAGTGATCCCCTAAAAAGGCAAACTCTCGATGGATATGTTTTTTGGAGGATTCCCATTTATGTAAGAAATCATTCCCGTTTCTATTTCTTCTTAATTCTATCAAACCAGATATACAAGGGAGACTCAACCTTTGAAAATTAAGTAAATGTGTAAAGATTTTTAGAAAACTAGACGAATAACCGTGCATAACAACGAGATTTTATAGCGGCAAGTTTTTATAGTTGCGTGGTTATTCATTTTCATCAACTATGAACTAACATAATAATAAATAAATAAATGAAGTTGTAATATGGTGTCTTATATAATAGAGTTTGTGGATGAATTTTTAGAAATTATTAGTGTTCGGATTAAATAAAAAAAAATGTCTCTTTTTTTTAGAATCATATACCCATCCAACCATCCTTAACTGTATATGAACTTCTCTTGAATTATCCACAGCTTTTTGTGACACTTGAGCACTACAACGTAACTCCTTTAAAGTGATAGCTATACTCTGTGAGCACAACAACGTAACTCCTTACATCATGTATAACTAGATAACTCAAGTCGTAATCATTTTAACGGTTATAAGCTCGAACAAGGATCTCGAAGAATCATGCATCCAACCAACCCCGATATCTTCAGATACTAAGTACACGCACCCGTGAAATTTCACTTCAACCTCAAATAAATAATAGTGAATTAACGCCGTAGTCACATCTTGTGGTTTAAATGCCCAGATCTGGCCCTTTTTGATCTTTTAAATGAACTTTGATAATGGTTTTATCCCGATCTTGTCAAAAACGAATCCCTCCAACGATAACTCACTTTGACCTTTTAAAGTCCAAAAATAATCATAAACCAAAATTAAATCAAAATTTTAGCTCATCATTTAAAAAAATGAATGCAAGCCAAAATTCGGATTACATAACTTAGGGGGTGTTTCTTTTTCCCTTAGCTAAGGGAATGGGTCCACACAAAGTATATAATAATGTTTTTTTTATGTGGAGCCCACCATTTTTCCACTAATGCCTCTATCCCCATGTGAGTGGTATAAAGGAGACTCTCCCCATTAAGACCATTTAACAGTCGTGGGTCCCACATAGGCCCCACACATCCCTTAGCTAACAAAAAAAAGAAACACCCCATTACATAACTTAGTGTATGTCCAAATTTTTTGGTTTAAATTTATGCTTGGCCCAAATTGAAGAAAGAATGCAAAGCCCACCATCTCCATAATTTCGGTCCACCTCAAAAACCAAAAGATCCGATCCAATATAGAACAAACCCGGTCCAATGATAAATACCCAAAAATTAGGGATATATAACACCCCACAATCCCTAATTACTCACATTAGCACAAACCCTAATCTTAACACCATCAGTTCCGCCCCCACATCTCCTAACCATCTCCTCAAACACAGTCAACACAAATCTCACCAAACAAATTATGCACCATATATTTCTTACTACTTGCAACAAAGATCGAACATCAAACAATCTCATCACCATTAATAACGCAAACAAAAATTAACTAAGCAACTCCATCGTCATCAAGCACAACGACCATGGCTTCAAGATCAGTTCTGGTCTCGGGTAAGTAGTAATCATGTTAGCTAGCTAAAGTGCACCACATCAATATCAAACCCTCCCTCCTATATATTAAAGTGACAAAGTAACTAGTAATATCACCTTATTTCCTCATCCATTTTATTTCATAGCTATTTTACTCTTAACTGCTAAAATGTTGAAATTTTCCAAAATGTTGTTTAGTCATAAAGCTATGAGAACTCGAACACCAACACCATGGTTGTTTGTTGCTACTAGGGGGAACCAAGGTACCCGACCTACTTTTTTAAACAACAAATTTGATAGTTTTCTTGTTGTTTATTGTTCAAAATTTTTTAAAAACATTAGTCTTTAACATGTATGTATGTTTGTTTTTCACAAATGAATTTCCTTAAACAACTTTGAAATTTTTTTTGTTCACGCACTGTCTTCATGTTATTTGTTTAACAAAACTATATTCATTGGGCCTTACCATGAAACAATGCAACACATGGGCCACAAATGGATGCAACAATAATAAGCCCATAAGCCCCCTTCATAATAAAACTACACACTTCACATACCCTAGCAGTTTTCACTAACATTTCTTTTGCGGCACATCACACCGCCGTTGTTTCTTTCACTAACATCACTTAACCATCATCAACCATATTCTAAATAACACCATCTGCCGCTTAGCTTATGGCTTTTGATTTCTTTCAGTCGATCGAGCTCTTCTTGTCCTGTGGATTAGACTACCTTCATAAGAATAAGAATAAGGTTAGACATTAGTTTTGTTTGTGGTAAACACATATAAGCTGTTATTTTAAATTTGGCACACAACATAAATATCTTGAGAAGTAAAACTAATAGAAATAATCTCAACAACAGTATAGATAATTAAGCCATTATATACTAATATAGCTTCATAAAAAGGGTAAAGTAAAATTTATAAGTATAAAGAGATATATTGGCAAGATATTTGTAATTGTGACATAAGCTTCAACAAACACTCTCAAACTATTTTTCAGATCTAGTTTATTTATTAAACTTTTGAAACAGTGTTGATTGTTTAAGTTTTATTGTCACACCAAAAACTTTGAGTTGCCAGCATTCAACACAAGAAGCTTATTATGTTTTAATGCTTATATGTGCACTTTTAGTTGGTTTAAGGGGTGTTTGTTATTGCTGTCCCTCTTCCACCTCTTAGAGAGCCACTGAATGTTGAGCTAGTGCATGGAGATTGGAGTTAAAGTTCTATATTTTCTTATAGATATTGTATAATTTTGATTTTGTTGTTTTTATAACTTGGGAAAAACAGTGCTGTTTCACGATAGTTTGATAGGTGTTGTTAATTTTTGGAGTTTGATGGTGTCATTGCGTTTAATGTGGTTATTGCATTTGTCCCAAACACGCTTGAAACCCTAGAAAATCTCATGCCTGTTAATGCTGTTAATATGCTTATTGCGTTTGGTGCACGAGAGTTTCAAAGGTGTTTGGGACAATATGTCCCTTGAACCACATCATTAACATAACAGACTAAATAGATTGTGAAACGAGGTAACTAGATAACACTGAATTCCCTTCGACATAAACAGACTGAATAGATTGTGAAACCGCCCGTGTGATCTAGAGCAACAAGAATGGCTAAGATTTTATATAGATAATAAATTAGACAAATTTGCCCCTTTGAACTTACGAAATCAACAAAAGAATCATTTGCCTCTTCCGCAAGGTATGCAAGGGTGGTTCCAGAATTGATTATGGCCCCCCTTTGGCTGCCTGATGTTGCATGGATCAATGGACAATGTTTGTCCATTGAGAGCAGGCGGTAAGGTGACTTTTATGCCCAAGTTAAGACTTAACGCACCTTCACTTTTTGCCAAGTTACCTTACCGCCTATGAAAGGCAAGATGCAGTTAACGCACCACGTTAAGCTCTTAACGTGCGTTAAGAGGCTTGCGTTAAAAAAAATTGTACACTTTTGGTCCTTTTATTATTTGTTTATAGGTGAGTTAAGGTGAGTTATAGGTGAGTTATGTTACCGGGGTTGAAAGTCAAGAGTTAAGGTTAAGAGTGGAAAGCTGATGTGGCGCTGACGTGGCAGTGCGTTAACACTTAACCTCACGGTTACGTTACCGCATGTTTGTCCTATGACAGAAATGCTCAGCAGATTTAAGTTCTAACCAAAAAAGGTCAAATATGATGGCTTTAGACATAGGTTCCTTTTAGATCATATAAACAACTACAAAATCTTTCAAAGATAATTAATATGTGTAGGAGTTTCTTAGGGATTTCTGGGTATTTAAGCTAACAACAAAAATGTGGAGCATAATGCTCAATTCAGTTCTGACCAGCATAGAACTTACTGTGACAGAATAAGCAGATTTGGCTCAATTTATCTGACCTAGAACCAAAATACCACCACCCACACCATTTCCAACAAAACAATGAGAATAGGTATCTGGTGCTACCCCTTTTGAGGAATGTTGTGCAATCACCGATAAGCCCTGCTGACCAAACCAGAAGATGCCATCAACGGCTCTGTCAGGCTTGGTCAAATTCCCTGTTTGTTCTGTGCTACATCTATTACATAACTGAACAATAAGTCAACAAGGTTTTTACAACAAATCCTACTGATGAAACAATAAGCGAGCTTTAGTGATCAATACATGTGTTTATCAATTTAGGGTGCTCATATTTGTCTATTTTTAAATTGCAGGTATGATACAAAGAAATCAGTGCTGGAGTGGTCCATGCCTCTCATAGACGACTCGAATCCCACGTTAGTAGATACCTTGTCTTTTAAACTCTTTTTTTTTTAAAGAGCAGTTCAGTTCAGTCGAAATTGACGTTGTTTCATAATGAACATTATGCAGTGGTTCGATGCAATTTGTTGTTCGTCAAGCTACTGATGTCACAGTTCTTCTCAGTTAAAGTCGAGTTCACCTCAACAAGTACTTTCAGCAAATTGAAGGTATTATATGTTCCACTTCCAAATCCAGTTGAATATGGTGATTTTATTTCACTTTTTAACGGGTTAAACTAAAAGAAACAAATTACAAATTATATGTTGCAGATTGTGAGAATCATCCCAGACAAAAAAGGGGCTACTCCAAAGTTCTCCCATGTATCAGAATTGGTCACAGGAACCCATGAAGTCTCTAATTGAAGAAGCCTGTTATGGGTTGATGTTAATAATTTGTCTTCATGTTATTTGTTTAACAAAACTATATTCATTGGGCCTTACTATGAAACAATAGGATGCAACACATGGGCCACAAATGGATGCAACAATAATAAGTCCCTTCACGTACTAGTAGTATGACACAAGAGGATGCAACACATGGGCCAAAAATGGGCCTTACCAAAGAGACTCCATTTCAACCGAGCTCAATACCCAGCCCATAAGCCCCCTTCATAATAAAACTAAACACACTTCACATCTTCCTTTGTATTCAAAACCCTAGCAGCAGCTGCTTTTTCACTAACATTTCTTTTGCGGCATATCACACCACCGTTGTTTCTTTCACTAACATCACTTAACAATCTTAACCATCATCAACCATATTCTAAATAACACCATCTGCCGCTTAGCTTATGGCTTTTGATTTCTTTCAGTCGATCGAGCTCTTCTTGTCCTGTGGATTAGACTACCTTCATAAGAATAAGTTTAGACATTCGTTTTGTTTGTGATAAACACATATAAGCTGTTATTTTAAATTTGGCACACAACATAAATATCTTGAGAAGTAAAACTAATAGAAATAATCTCAACAACAGTATAAATAATTAAGCCATTATATACTAATATAGCTTCATAAAAAGGGTAAAGTAAAATTTATAAGTATAAAGAGATATATTGGCAAGATATTTGTAATTGTGACATAAGCTTCAACAAACACTCTCAAACTATTTTTCAGATCTAGTTTATTTATTAAACTTTTGAAACAGTGTTGATTGTTTAAGTTTTATTGTCACACCAAAAACTTTGAGTTGCCAGCATTCAACACAAGAAGCTTATTATGTTTTAATGCTTATATGTGCACTTTTAGTTGGTTTAAGGGGTGTTTGTTTAAGCTTATATTTTGGCTTATAAGCGTATATGGTTTCGGCTTATTTGTATAAGTCTTTTTCAGCTTATTTTAATGTTATGGGCTTATACGCGCTTATTATGACATAATAAGCTCATATAACTTAAATAATAAGCCAAAAAAGATGGGGTTATAATAAATAAGCCGACACCACATAAGCTTCAACAAACTATTTTTGAGATCTAGTTTATTTATTAAACTTTTGAAACAGTAAAATGCAAATAAACAGATTTTTTGTGTCATTATCAAGATTTAGATTTAGGGGAGTTTTGTTTGATACTTGTTTTCTTACAAAAATCTGATTATTCTTCACAAAATATCCTTTGTCTTTTTACTACTTTTGTTAAGGGGGTGTTTGGTTTTAGAGAATTAGCTCAGTGGGAGTATATAGTTTTTCTTGTGTAAGTTGTTTAGGGGGTGTTTGGATATAATTCAACTACTGTATTATGATAAGGTCACAAGCAGGGTAAATGCTCTGTATGAGATTTTTAATTTTATGTTTAATCACAACCAACTTTTTGTTAATTCCTGCATTTAACACTCTTTAGGTAACTAGTATTCAGTTAGATTCTTATTTTAATGTTGATTGTATTTAAACATGAAAAAGAAAAGCAAATTTATGAAAAGTGGTTATAATTGCAGCTGTGGTACGTGCTCCACCAATAACTTTTCTCTCAAAGGAAAGCCTTAAGCTTGAACTTGGTTCAAGCGGACTTCGCGTATTTCATGTGGCTGGCATCTTGGATGTCAAGGTTGCTAACCCAGAAAAAAATGGGTTTATCAAGATCAAGGTTAGTATCTAGATCCTGTTTTGTTTTGTTATGCCCGTCCCTTGCTTCTTTAATTGTTGCGTGTTGAAAAGGAATGACGAAAAACTTTCAATATCGACTATTTAACTATATAGTTTTACTTGTACAATGTTATGGGCTTATACACGCTTATTATGACATAATAAGCTCATATAACTTAAATAATAAGCCAAAAAAGATGGGGTTATAATAAATAAGCCGACACAACATAAGATTCAACAAACTATTTTTGAGATCTAGTTTATTTATTAAACTTTTGAAACAGTAAAATGCAAATAAACAGATTTTTTGTGTCATTATCAAGATTTAGATTTAGGGGAGTTTTGTTTGATGCTTGTTTTCTTACAAA
Source organism: Artemisia tridentata subsp. tridentata (assembly GCA_021014915.2). Classification (NCBI taxonomy): domain Eukaryota; kingdom Viridiplantae; phylum Streptophyta; class Magnoliopsida; order Asterales; family Asteraceae; genus Artemisia; species Artemisia tridentata. Next base: position 351,362,738 of record CP139505.1, read on the forward strand.
AATCTGATTATTCTTCACAAAATATCCTTTGTCTTTTTACTACTTTTGTTAATGGGGTGTTTGGTTTTAGAGAATTAGCTGAGTGGGAGTATATAGTTTTTCTTGTGTAAGTTGTTTAGGGGGTGTTTTGATATAATTCAACTATTGTATTATTATGGTAAGGTCACAACCAACTTTTCGTTAATTCCTGCATTTAACACTCTTTAGGTAACTAGTATTCAGTTAGATTTTTATTTTAATGTTGATTGTATTTAAACATGAAGTTCATCTGAGAAATCATTTACCCATTTTCTGTGGGACATGAGTCAAACATTCCTCCTAGCATTCATGTGTCTTCATTACGCTCAATTACTTTGATCTCCAAGGAAACACTTAATGTGGGACTTTATTCAAACATGCCTCCTAGCATTGATGTGTCTGGAGTTTTGGAATTGAAAGTTAATAACCTTGTGATCTGCACTTTTATCTTCTAAATAAACGAGTACTTAACTGACACATGCATGTATGTAACATATAGGTTAAATGTGGTGTTTCGGGCATGAAATTTAGGACAGATCAACACATGCAAAAAAAGTTATTCCGTGATGAAAATATTTTGAAATCCAAATATGCTCACAATCGTCCATTTCCAAGCACTCGTCCACTAAAATGGACATTGGATAGTTTAGATGAATGTGACGTGCTACTCAAGAGTAAGTAATACATTTTGTACTTCTATCTCGTATAGATTTTATGTTGATATTTAGTTTTTAACCCAAATTCTCTTTTTTATTTTGTAGTTACTTGCAAGACCTCTATTTGTGGAGACAGGACAAAAGTGAAAGCTGAGTATCATTCTGGAAAAATCTTTGTTCTACAAAATGTTGATATTTCGGTCCCTCTTCCAACTCTAACT
>CP139505.1:351963732-352143755 GCA_021014915.2 Artemisia tridentata subsp. tridentata
AGGTCCCATATGTTGTTCAAACCTTGTTGGATGAGGCAGCTTCTTGGTGGAACTCGTATGCACAATCTGTGGGCACCGAGGCTGCGTGTACTATATCTTGGACTGAATTGAAAGCTATGATGACCAGCAATTATTGTCCTTGTAATGAGGTGAAAAAGATGGAAGTTGAGTTTTGGAATCATGTGGTAAAGGGAAATGATATTAATGCTTATATCAATCGATTTCAAGAGCTAGCAGCATTGTGCCCGTCTATGGTGTCAACAACTCAGGATTTAATTGATAGGTTTATCTGGGGACTTCCGCATAGCATACAAGGGAATGTGACATCATCAAAACCTAGTGTCCTGGATGACGCTATTCAGATATCTCGCAACTTAATGGACCAAGTTGTGCGATACGGAGCTGTTCAGAGTACCAACACCCGCAACAACAACTATCCAAGCAAAAGAAGCTGGGATGACAATAGAAGGGGGAACAACAACAACAACAACAAACCCCAAGGCCGTAACAATGACCACCACAATCAAGCAAACCAAAGACAGGAAGCCGCTAGGGCTTATGTAGCTAACCCAACAGAAGGAAGAGAATATAGAGGACCACACCCTCTCTGCCGTCGCTGCAAATTGCACCATGACGGTGACTGCACTATCAAGTGTCATGGGTGTGGAAAGATAGGTCATCAGGTCAAATTCTGCAGAAATAAGGGTCCTGCTACTGACAACAACACTCGACCATCTGTCACTTGCTATGGGTGCGGAGAGAAAGGTCATTACCAGAATAAATTCCGTAAGAAAGGCAAGGACCAAGACAGTGGAGCTCGCGGGAGAGCGTACGTGATGGGAGACCAGAATGCCCAGGCAGACCCGAAAGTGGTTACGGGTACATTTTTACTAAACGACCATTATGCTTCTTTTTTATTTGATTCGGGTGCCGATAGAAGCTTTGTATCTACTGCCTTTAGTTCTAAGATTGACATTATTCCTTCGACCTTAGATACTAGGTATGATGTTGAAATAGCCGATGGGAGAATCTTTAGTACTGACACTATCTTGCGTGGTTGTACGCTTAACCTACTAGGCCACCCGTTTAATATAGATCTCTTGCCTACAGAACTTGGTACTTTTGATGTTGTTATTGGCATGGATTGGCTATCCGAGAACCATGGCCAAATTATTTGTGATGAAAGAGTAGTACGTCTTCCTTACAATGGTGAAATCTTAGTTTTCAATGGAAATCGTAGTAAGCCTCGATTAAATATTATTTCATTCATGAAAATTGTGAAGTATTTGGAGAAGGGATGTCAAGTGTTTCTGATTCGAGTAATGGAAAGTAAACCAGAAGAGAAACAATTGGCAGATGTGCCTATTGTTTGGGATTTTCCAGAAGTATTCCTAGAGGACTTACCAGGAATCCCGCCAGTCAGACAAGTAGAATTTGGAATCGATCTAGTGCCAGGCGCAGCACCAGTGGCACGTGCACCTTACCGCTTAGCTCCATCAGAGATGAAGGAATTGTCTGATCAGCTACAAGAATTATCGGATAAAGGGTTTATTCGACCGAGCTCATCACCTTGGGGAGCTCCTGTGCTATTTGTGAAGAAGAAAGATGGGTCGTTTCGTATGTGCATCGACTATCGTGAACTCAACAAGTTAACCATTAAAAACCGATACCCTCTTCCTAGAATAGATGACTTATTTGACCAACTCCAAGGTTCTAGTGTATACTCTAAGATTGATCTACGATCAGGATACCACCAGCTTCGTGTACGAGAAGAGGACATCCCCAAGACGGCATTCATAACGAGATATGGACACTATGAGTTTCAAGTAATGCCTTTTGGTTTAACCAACGCACCGGCGGTATTCATGGATTTGATGAATCGGGTGTGTAAACCATATCTTGACAAGTTTGTTATTGTGTTCATCGATGATATACTCATCTACTCCAGGAGCAAGGAAGAGCACGGGGAACATTTGAAAACCATCTTGGAACTACTAAAGAATGAACAGTTGTATGCTAAATTTTCCAAGTGTGAGTTTTGGATGGATTCGGTAAAATTCCTTGGACATGTAGTCAACAGTCAAGGTATTTATGTCGACCCTGCCAAGATCGAAGCGATTAAGGATTGGGCGACACCAACAACTCCAACGGAAATTCGACAATTTTTGGGTCTTGTTGGTTATTATAGGAGATTTATTGAGGGCTTCTCTTCAATTGCCAAACCTTTAACCAAGTTGACACAGAAAAACAAGAAGTATGAGTGGGGCGAAGAAGAAGAACAGGCATTTCAGACATTGAAACAAAAACTCTGTAGCGCTCTGATTTTAGCGTTACCAGAAGGAACCGAAGATTTTGTGGTATATTGTGACGCTTCACTGAAAGGTTTAGGAGCAGTACTTATGCAAAGGGAGAAGGTTATAGCCTACGCTACTAGAAAATTGAAGGTGCACGAAGAAAAGTATAAAACCCATGACCTAGAATTGGGTGCCGTAGTATTCGCCCTTAGGATTTGGAGACACTATTTGTACGGCACGAAGTGTGTAGTTTACACATATCACAAGAGCCTTCAGTACATCCTGGATCAGAAAGAATTAAATATGAGACAACGAAGATGGTTGAAGTTATTGAGTGATTACGACTGCGAGATTCGTTATCACCCGGGTAAAGCAAATGTTGTAGCAGATGCACTAAGCCGAAAAGAAAGAATAAAGCCGTTGTGTGTCAGGTCATTAGTAATGACGGTACACACCAAGTTACCTGAGCAAATTCTCAATGCACAAGCAGAAGCAATGAAAGGGGAAAATGTGGAAGTTGAGAACCTGGGGAAAGGAATAAAACCAATATTTGAGATTCGCTCAGACAGAACCCGGTGTTTTGATAAACGAGTTTGGTTGCCAAAATTCGGTGGGTTGAGAGACTTAATCATGCACCAGTCTCATAAATCCAAATACTCCATTCATCCGGGATCCGACAAGATGTACCACGACCTGAAACCATTGTATTGGTGGCCGAACATGAAGGTTGAAATCGCCACCTATGTTGGTAAATGTCTAACATGTGCTAAGGTAAAGGCTGAGCATCAAAAGCCAATCAGATTGCTGCAACAACCTGACATTCCCGTTTGGAAATGGGAAAGAATCACCATGGATTTCATCACCAAGCTTCCTAAAAGTCCCAGTGGATATGATTCAATTTGGGTCATTGTGGATCGGTTGACCAAATCTGCTCATTTTCTACCGATGAAGGAAACAGACAGTATGGAGAAGCTTACACGGTTATACTTAAAAGAAATTGTCTGTAGACATGGTGTGCCAATACCGATTATATTCGATAGAGATAGCCGGTTTACCTCTCGATTCTGGAGGTCACTCCAGAAAGCCTTAGATACAGATCTAGATATGAGTACAGCTTACCAACCACAGATGGATGGTCAAAGCGAGAGGACGATACAAACCCTAGAAGACATGTTGCGAGCATATGTGATTGATTTTGGAAAAAGTTGGGATCGGCATTTGCCATTAGTCGAATTCTCCTACAACAATAGCTATCATGCGAGCATCAAGGCTGCACCTTTTGAAGCTCTTTATGGGCGGAAATGTAGATCACCGGTCTGCTGGAGTGAGGTTGGGGATAGCCAACTCACAGGTCCAGAGATAATCCGAGAAACAACAGAAAAGATAGTACAGATCAAAAACCGCTTATTAGCCGCTCGTAGTCGCCAGAAAAGTTATGCTGATGTGAGGCGCAGACCATTAGAGTTTAACGTAGGTGATAAGGTTATGCTCAAAGTTTCGCCATGGAAGGGCGTGATTCATTTCGGGAAGTGTGGGAAATTAATTCCGCTTTACATCGGACCATTCAGGATCCTAGCTAGGGTTGGTCCCGTAGCATATAAGTTAGAACTGCCAGCAGAACTACAAGGAATACATAACACTTTTCACGTTTCAAACCTGAAGAAGTGTTTGTCTGAAGACAGCCTCATCATTCCACCAGACGAGATTCGAATCGATGATAAGCTGCATTTCATCGAAGAACCTGTTGAGGTCATGGACCGCGAAGTAAAACAACTAAAGCAGAGCCGCATTCCTATTGTTAAGGTTCGTTGGAATTCTCGACGTGGACCTGAGTACACGTGGGAGCGGGAAGACCAAATGCAACGAAAGTACCCTCACCTTTTTCCCGACACGTCGACAACCGATAAGACAAGCAGAATCACGAGGGCATGATTCCCCTTCAACGGTGGGGTGATGTAACAACCGAGGCATTTCAGGTCACTAATTTTACTAATTTTAATTACTTAATTTTTCTATTTTAAGTAACTTGGCTTTTACCGGGAAAGTTGCCCGTGTACGTTGTGACACGTACATTTAAATCCGTAATTTGACTCAGACTATGCCCAGTCTACCCAGTTATATGATTTATTTTCCCCCACATACTTGTTTTCTCATGGAATAATGTAATTTTCCATTTCTACGCGAAGTGTGCACATTTTACGTTTTACGCGTTTTCGGCTCGCGATTTGAGCTTTAAAGACATTATAACACTCCGGAAGGCTCGGGAAATTTATGAAACATCAAATTAGGTCATTTTAAGTTATATTTAACATTTTTATGAAAATAGTATCTTCATGACATTTATTTACATAAACTAGACATAAAATGTTACCGGTTTAGCTCCGTTAGCCTTTGAATCACTCCGTGACTTATACTACTTATACTAAATACATCAATACTCTAAATAAAATAAAAAAGAGATAATCATGCCATAATATACCCTAGGCCGGCCACCCTCCCCCTTTAGTTACTTAAACACACTTTTGATTCTCATTTCCAATAAACACCATCATTTTAGTTACATGCAACTCCCACTCTCTCTCACTAAAAACCATCCAACATCAAAACTCCTTCTCCTTGCCTTCTTGCTGCCATGACATCCCCCCCCCCCCCTCTCAAGACCATCTTCATCAAGTTTCAAGCATCCAAAAACCTTGCATTAGTTGTCCCTTTTGAGCCCTAGTAAGTTCCTTTAGTTTATTTCACCTCATTTCCTTTATTTTCTTATGTTTATTAGAGATTTTTCTAGGATAAACAAACATCTCTTGCATGTGTCATTTTAGATGATTTGAGTCAAGATTTTATAGGAAATAGGTTGTTTGATAAATGGTTAGTGTGGAATGGTAAGTATTATGCAAGAGTTTAATGGATCTTATTGAGTTTTTGACTAGTTAATGATGATTTTATTAGATGTATTTGATGAGTGTGTAAATACTCATCATTTTACACCCATAAAAGACACAAAAATGACCAAAAACACCCAAATATATTGCAGATATCCTTGGTTTTGTGTTTTTATGTGTTTCAGGTACAAAGGATTGAAAACGGAGCGAAAACGGGCATTTTTGGATCGACTCGACAACAAGTGTGCATTTGATCAAGTGAAGACAGAAGTCAAAGTCAAAGTCAACCCCAAAAATACCAAAACAACACAAATGGTCCTTGGAATTAATTTTCAGTATTGGCAGCCTTGGTCCCTGGATTTTCAGAATTTACATGATTGGCCCCTTAACTTAAATCTAAACTTTATAACCAATCCTTAACTTAACCAACCCATTAACCCTTATCCTAAATAAATCCAACCCAATTCCATTTAATCCTAAACCCATCTATTTCCCAAGCCCAATTCCCAAAAGCACCAAAAATAACCCATACCCGGCCATTTTTGTGTTTTAGCTAAACACACAAGGGTCTGACCTAGGTCAACTCCTTCTTTTCTCCTTCCCATTTCCCGCCCAACAAAAAGCAACCCAACACCATCATCACCACCTCTGCCACACGCCACCCTACTCCTCTGAAACACTCCATCTCCCCTACCCTTCACGAGATACCACCCTTCACGTGTGACCATTGCCACGCTGGCAATCCACGTGACCATTTGGGCGCCAAAAGTCATTTAATGGCTGAGATCATCCGAAGTTTAATCCAAAGGATGGGATTTGATCCCAAGAAGCACAAGTGAGTCCCCAAGCTGTTTTCCCTCACAGAAGAAGCACAAAAATGCAAGAAGACCCCTAGTTAGTTTAGTAGTATAAATAGGAAGTCTTGTAAGCCTTATAAGGCAGGATTATTTTAGCTAAAAAATAGTCTAAGGTATTGTAATTTTCTTTTTCAACATTGTAATTTGTAGTTTCAGTTAATGAAAGTCTAATTTTCTTTCAGTCAACTAAAGTCAACCGCTTATCACAGCTTATGTTATTGCTTATTTTACTCATTTAGGGCCTAATTCAAATGTCTTTTCACTTATTATTAGCTTAAGATAGATAGTTCAAGTTTAAACTGCAAATTAGTTTGATAAGGTAGTGTTTGGTTTTGGGCTGTTTATAGTCAAAAGTTATCAACACTGTTCATTGACCCTTTGTTCAGATTTGATTGAGATCTATGGAAGCTAGTTAAGCTGTTTTTGGTAGATTCTAAGTTGGTTTGAGGCACTTTAAGAGATTTAGTGGGTTAGAGCAAATTTTAGAGTCACAATTGTTTTAACAAGCTCAGTATAAGCTGAGCTCGTTTAAGCCCAACTTTTGACATTTCTGAGTTCACTATAGTTGCTAAAGAGAGATTCCAGGATTTGTTGTAAATTGGTTAAGTTTTTGAAGAGAAAAGGTATAAAAACTTGTGTCTGCTGCATGAGGTAGTTTTTGTGCAGACAGCCCATTAGCTGCTGATCTAAGCTCATTTCTGGCTTATCCATTTAAGCTTATTACCTGAAATTTGAATTCTAAGAAGGTTATAGTTCAGGCTTTTAGGTTATTATCTGGTATCTCACTTTTCAGCTTATTAGGTAGCTTAAAACAGGTCTGCAAATCAGCCCCATTGGACTGACCTGACCTGCATCAGTCTTTTGTATTCATGGCCATCTGATCTCAGCCCTAATTAGTTAAGCAAATGATTGTAGAATTTGGGCGTTTTTGGGTTATAAGTAGACTGTGGTATGAGCTTTTAGTTTCTGCTTTTAGATTCACCCAATAAGCTTCCACCTAGCTTATAGGTCAGCTGCAAACTAGCTAGTTGATCATTGAAACTGTGCTATCATTACAACTGTTCTGCTGCTTTTCTGCTTATTCCAAGAGCTTATTTGGACCTTATCAGTAGTTTTAAGCTTCAAGTAGTGTGTTAATCTGTTTTTGAGCTTTTGATAAAATTTGGTATCGTAGAGCTTATTTTAGTGCTTATTCTCAACTGCTTATTTGCATAAACTGCTTATTAGTGTTGAATTAAGTTCTCATTTCATTTTTCCTAGCTTCCTGATATAAATTTAGATTTTTCTGCAAAAATTCAGATTTTTCCAAAGTCATCTGCTATTTTTAATCATTTAAATAGTTTAGATAAGTTTTTAATTCATAATAATTAATTTGAAAATAAAAAAATATATATAATTCTTTTTTCTAAAATTTTCTTTTATAATTTATAAAGTAGGAAAATTAATTTGGTATTCTTAGGATTAATATTTTCTAGATTTCACGTTTTAGTCTAACGTTTTCCGTTTTTTTAAATTCGTATTTGTTACCTTTTGTTGATTTATACTTTGTAGACTTGTACTCCATGTTATTTAAGTTTCCCGTAGCCTATTTATGCTTCCCATAGTTTTAGATTTAATCAAAATCCAAAATCTCTCCATTTTTCATATTCCAAACACGATTTAAAAACCCGATTGCACAAATTCCATTCATCCTTCATCGGGGATATCGACCCGGGAATACAACTTCCACTGTATTTCCTTTGGGAAAATATATATTGATTTCAACGGATCAGTATTGTATTCAAAACTGAAATAAAACTTCAAAATGAACTTTCATCTCCTGGACTTGTGAGGTTCTTGAGTGAATAAAAGGTTGGTAATCATTGATCTTGGGCATGCATGTGTATTAGAGGTAATAAATGTACAAAAGTAGCCATTTTGATTGGTCAATAGTATGTCTCAGATTTGATGCTACAAGATCAGTTCACCCTTTTGTCCTCAGAAGGTTTTAAGCAAAACTAAAAATATTTGGAGTTAGACCAAGGTCTTAGGATCATTTCCCCGAAAACCTTACATCTTAATTCATCCTGGAGATTTTTAGAGAAAATCCACACTAAAACTAGTCCAGGAATGCATGTCAGATATGATAGGCTATTTACTCTAAAATGTTGTAAAGAACACTTGGTTGGTGAAAACATGAAAGTTGTAGCTAAGACCTGTAGAAAACTTTTCCCACAGGCCATGTGTTCATTAGACTTGTAGATAAAAAGATACTCCCTTTTTTCTAAACTTATTTGGTTGCTGAGTATAACTATTTAGAGACACAGGGGTAAATTGGTAATTTCACCAATGTTCTGTAGTTCTCAGTAATGTGAGGCCTTGATTTTCAAATAGTACAGAGTCATACCTTTCTAAGCATATAAAGTTCATAATTTTAGCCTTCACGGTTTAGAAATGGCGACCCGATTAGTGCGGCAATTTTATAAAATTTCCATCAGCTTTGCATTTTAAACCATTTAAGCTTTTATAAACGTCTTTTCGACACATGACTTGCTATAAGACTTTTAAATAAATGACCATATGATGTTAGGAGTACAAGTACTGAGTAAAATTATAAATATAAGTAATATACTTTAAATCCCGAGCCTAAGTCGTGTTATATTTTATCTAGGTCACTTGTGATCTTTGCGGTTTTTCTCGACGTGCACACTTCTTCGGTTTCTGTTACTACTTCATCGTTGGTGAGTTCATAGCCCCAAGTTTTACTTTAATTGTTTTACAAACTTCGTGGGGGAGATACATGCTATAAATATTTATGATCACAATGCTTTGAAAATTGTATGCTATCATGTTATTATTATTGCCTAAGTTTCCTATAGCCGAAAGTCCCTTTATCGTGAACCGTTAGTCACTTGCGAGTGAGCGCGAATACAGTGAATAGATCTATTGGAATTAACAATCCCCACGAGAAAGAACGTGCCTATATGGCAGTTGTGTATTGTATTCGTACCAAATGATAGGTGTGGCTATTACCTATGTATGAAGGGCAAATTTATGCTATTAGCAACAGATACGTAGCGTCGGGGTCACGAGCTTAGGGCAATAATAACCTTACTAGACTTTGCATTTGTTGCTTAGTTGTTTTTATAAATGATATTGTGATCGACTGCTTATGATTAAACTCTATGGATTCACTCAACCTTTGTGTTGACCTTTTTAGCATGTTTTATCTCAGGTCCTTAAGGCGATAGCAGGTGGGAAGCATTTTCGAGTCTTTTGCATAAATGAAGACTTGTTTTATAATTATTCCATTCGATAAACTTTTGAACAATTTATGTTATGCACTTATGTATTGGGACCATTTTACGCTGTAAAACTCTGAATTTTCCGTAATATTATCGAATGGTGTTGTTTTTCGAAAACGTCTCATTTTAGAGTTCGTTTTCTATGACTTAGACTGTGTAACTAATAAGTAACGTCCCAAATTTCTATTCTGTAGTATGGTAAATTTGGGGGTGTTACAGTTGATGCTTGATCTCTTTTGCTACAAAAAGGAAGATCACTAAGAATGAATGAATGATATGGGTTAGTAATGTATAAATGATATGGGTTATTAATGTATAATTTATGCTATGAAAGTGATGATTGTGTATGAATGATCAACTTGTTATTTATAGGCAAAGCTGATCAACAGGGCACGGATTTGGTGGATCCAAATTCTGGGATCCGCCAGTTATGGTGTTTGGTTCCGCGGGAACCAGACAGCTAAGATATTCCCATATCTTTCCATATCTTTCACAATCTTTTCGTATCTTTCAAAGTCAACTCTTTAGCTTGAAGATCTATACAAGATATCACCTAAATCCTCAAGATATCCTAAAGATATCAAAATGAGGTATGCCATGATGTCATGTTTAATATTTTTAATTTAAGAAATAAAAGTAAAACATGTAAATGTAAAATGTATATATGCAATGTGAATCCTAGTGATCATGTAATGTGTAAATGTGTTTTAAAAGACTTTTTACTAAAAATGAAAAAGACTTTAACTTATATTTATGCTTTGCTAAGGATAAACCTTATTATTGTCATTAACAAAATAAAGCAAAGATCGTAAAATATAAATAACATTTTTAGGGCGATATTTGTATTAACACGCTCCTACTTCAATGTAGCTTCGATTGAATGTACCTGAAAATACATATTAGTTATGTATTTCCTTTAACATTCAAGAGACATTATGCAAATGATGTTTAAAACATAACGTTTTTATTTGTATGAACAATGTGCAAAAAAACTTTTTTCCAAGTCGTGAGAAGATTTTTATAAAAATTTCTCATGGGATTTTTGGTGAATTATGATAATGTCCTACAAAATGCAATTCTTAACTATGAAAAGCATGATTTGTTATGCAATTTATTGAATATGCTTCATGATTTTACCAAAAATATGCATAAACCCCAAGTTTTGATTTTGTGCATGAAATAGAAATCCTAGACTCAGATCAGGAATGTGGATATAGTTAGGATACTTACAGAGATGATTAAAGCACAAATTGGTTGTGGTATAATGCCTAAATTCTGAGTTTGGTTTGCTATGGGTCGAGTTCCAGTAGCTTGTGTGTTTTTGGGGAATGTGATAAACAGTACTGGAGTGTTTGTTTTAATATAAAAACTGACTCAGGAACCCACGGATTTGGCGGAGCCAAAAAGTGGGTTCCGTGCTTGTTGTCGATTGGTTCCGTGGGAACCTTTTGACAGTTGATTATTTTTGTCGTGTTTGGTTAATCTAAGGTTCAAGCTAAGGTTTTATCTACACATTAGGTTCCATTAATCCTAAACCAAGTCTAAGAAAGTTAAAGGGTTCTCTCTTAAGAGGTTTTGTGAGAATATCGGCAATGTTGTCCTCTGAAGATACTTTCTCGATTGAGATATTTCCTTTTTGAACATTGTCGCGAAGAAAGTGGTGACGAATTTCTATGTGTTTGGTTCTAGCGTGTTGAACTGGATTCTTGCTAAGGTCGATAGCTCCTTTGTTGTCGCAAAGAATAGGAACGTCGTTGAGTTGAATTCCATAGTCGACGAGAGCTTATTTCATCCAGAGAGCTTGTTGGCAAGCTTTTCCTGCTGACACGTACTCGGCTTCAGTTGTTGATATTGCTAGGGCCGTTTGTTTCTGAGCAAATCATGAGGTGAGACAATGCCCAACAAAAGTACAAATACCGCTTGTACTTTTTCTATCGACATAGTCACCGGCATGGTCTGAGTCGGCATACACTATGGTTTCTACACCCGTTCCTTTGGGATACCATAATCCTAAATGGGTAGTACATTTAATATATCTAAATATTCGTTTGAAGGCTTCAAGATGGGATGTTTTGGGATCTTCTTGAAAGCGTGCACATAGACAAACACTAAACATAATGTCGAGTCTACTAGCCGTTAGATAGAGTAGACTACCAATCATTCCTCTATATTTAGTGCTATCTACGGATTCACCGTCGTCATCCTTAGTGAGTTTGGTTTCGGAGGACATTGGTGTTTTCATGGGTTTGGAATCTTCAAGACCAAATTTCTTAAGCATATCTTTGATGTACTTAGATTGGTTGAATAATATCCCATCTTCTAATTGTTTAATTTGAAGTCCTAAGAAAAAGTTTAGTTCTCCCATCATACTCATTTCAAACTCATCATGCATGATTTTTGAGAAATCATTGCATAACTCTTGACAAGTTGATCCGAATATGATGTCATCCATATATATTTGAACTATGATTATATGTGATCCCTTTTTCTTAGTGAAAAGAGTGTTGTCTACTAGGCCCATGGTATACTTATGTTCAACTGGGAAGGTCTTAAGTCAATCATACCATGCTTTTGGTGCTTGCTTAAATCCGTATAAAACCTTTTTAAGTTTGTAGACATGATTTTGTTTTTCAAAATCGGCAAAGCCGGGAGGTTGTGTGACATACACTTCCTCATTAATAAAACCATTAAGAAATGCACTTTTAACATCCATTTGGAATAGTTTAAAGTCGTGTGCACATGCATATGCAAGTAGTATTCTAATTGACTCGAGCCTAGCTACCGGTGCAAATGTTTCGTCGTAGTCTATACCTTCTTATTGATTGTAGCCTTGAGCTACTAGCCTAGCTTTGTTTCTAGACACTACGCCATTTTCATCCATTTTTTTCCTAAACACCCATTTTGTTCCAATTATGGTTTGACATTTAGGTTGAGGGAAACTACGCCATTTTCATCCATTTTATTCCTAAACACCCATTTTCTAACAAATTGATTAAGTTCTTCTTGCATTGCTATAACCCAAGATTCATCTTTTATGGCCTCATTTATATTTTTGGGCTCAATTTTTGAAATGAAACAAAAGAAATTACTTTGATTTTGAACTCGTGATCTTAAGGTTCTTTCGTTAATTTCTCCTATGACGTTATCTAATGGATTACTTCTAGATTCTTTGATATTGACTATTTCCTTATTTAAAGGTTCATCTTCTTTATCATTATCTAGATTTTCTTGGTTTTCAACCATTTGACTTTCAACTAAGTCATCATCTACCAAAGGTGGTGTCTTAGAGGGAGGTGGACTTTCGTCGAATGTTACGTTCAACGATTCCTCGACTCTTGAGGTTTCTTTGTTCAAGACAATGTATGCTTTAATATTTTGTGAGTATCCAAGGAATACACCTTCATAAGACTTTGGGTCAAACTTGGTGAGATAATCCTTAGTGTTTAAAATGAAGCACTTGCTTCCAAAAACTCTAAAATATCCTAAAGTAGGCTTTTTGCCTCTATAAAGCTCATATGGTGTTTTATTCAAAAATAGTCTAATTAAGACTCTATTTAAGATGTATATTGATGTGTTAACGGCGTTACACCAAAACTTTTGTGGTATATTTTGTTCATTTAGCATTGTTCGACTCATTTCTTGAAGTGTTCTATTTTTACGTTCTACTACACCATTAGATTGAGGAGTTCGAGGAGCCGAGAAATTATTTGTTATGCCATTAGCATCACAAAAAAGCTCCAAATTGAGTTTCGTTATCAAATTCATGACCGTGGTCGTTCTTATTGACACAATGCTATTTCCTATTTGATTTTGAATTTTCTTACTTAGAATTTCAAATTTATCAAATACTTCGTTTTTAGTTTTCAAAAACTTAGTCTAAGTATACCTAGAGTAATCATCTACTATTACCAAAGTATAGAAGTTTCCTCCATAACTTTGTACAGCGGTGATGAACTCAAATAAGTACATTTTATTACTATCATTTATCCTATTAATTTGACTTGTTTTACTATATTATGTATGAGGATTGATACTTAATCGTTTACTTTTGTAATTCTCAGGTAAAAACAAGCATTTGGTGAAACTTAGCGATTTTGGACTGATCATGGAGCAAAACATGCATAAAGTTAAGAGTCTACTGAAATGAAGAAGATCAAGACTAATCTGCTCCAGATGCGCCGCATCTCACTCATGACATGCGCCGCATCTCTATTAAGATATCACCAGATATGATCCAAGATACAAGAGGACATGCGCCGCATCTAATCATGGAGTTACGCCGCATCTTCTGGTGGTGTACGAATATTCCTGAATATTATAATCTTGGACCCCACGCGAAGTTAAGTCAATGCGCCGCATCTACTTACTAGATGCGCCGCATCTTCCCTCAGACAGAAACTATAAATACCCCAAGACCAGACGAATTTCGGGGATACCATATAATACCGAAGACCGAACAGGAGAAACCAAGGACGAATTCAGTCAAGGAGGCAGCACAAGACACACCCAAATCAAAGATACAAGAGCTGTAAGAAGGTGCTGCTTGTGTTTAATTCATTAAGTAGTTTTGTTTTATTGTGTTAGCAAACTTTAATTCATCAGGATTGGTGGCTTGTGTAATGTGACAACGAAAGATTGCACTCCCTTTAATACTTGCTTTCCCATCAATTAAAGTTTATATGTTGATGTATTTGGTTACTACTTATTAGTGCATTGATAACCTCTGTGTTTATTAGTGGCTTGCGGGCATTTGAGTGCGGAAAATAATGTGGCTCCCACGGTTATTACTAAATTGATCACTTAGGAATAACTTTTAGACATAAGTAATCATTAAGGGTTTACTCGCCGATAAGAATAGGACCAACGAGAAAGGGTTAACTACATACACTTCATATAAAGCTATCAATAAAACAAGTGACAATCTACTTAATCATAAGGACAGCCCTCTTATTGTCTCGAGTATTTATCTGTGTACGTGTGTGCTACTTGCTGATTCGTGCCTATTGGTTTATTTTATTATTTAATTGCAAACAAATCGTGCCAGTCTCTCAGGCTGAAACCCCCTTGCGTTAGGATATTAAAATACTGATTAGAATAACGAGATAATACGTTCCACTCTTAGTGATCGACACTCTACTTACCATTATATTCATACTGACCGGGTACACTGCTCGTTAAGTGTGTGTGTTATTGATAAGTCGGCTAAATATAAATTTAAAACTTGAGTAGGCATTAAAACTGCTAAACCGCAACGACACATCACGCGCATCAAGCGGATGGACAAAACAAATCCATATGCAATAATTCTAGACACCTAGATGTGGACACCATGTTTTTAGCCTTATGGCTATTATGAACTTGTTTCCCAATTTTGCAAGCATCACAAAAGTGTTGGTCGTATTTCAACTTGGGTAGGTTCCTAACGAGTTCCTTAGATGATAAGGATTGGATTAGTCTCATATTGGCGTGACCTAAGCGTCTATGCCAAAGAGTTGAGTTGTCGTCTAAGGAGGTGAGACAAAGTTTGTCTTTAGATGTTTTGTCTAATTTCATAACGTAAACGTTATTTTTCAAAACACCTTTTCCTATGGTTATGCCATTTTTAAGTATCTTACTTCCGTTTTCACTAAAAAGGACGTTATACTTTTTACGGCATAATTGACAAATACTAAGCAAGTTAAAACCTAAGTTATCTACATGAGCAACATCATCAATAGTGAGAGAGTCATGAGAGATTGTACCTTTTCCGATGATTTTACTTTTAAGCTTGCAACCAAACGTAACGTTACCTCCGTCGTAAGGTTGGTAGGTTGAGAAAAGGCTTTTGTTTCCCGTCATGTGCCTTGAACACCCGCTGTCTTTTATCCACTCATCCGGTTCTAACCCGACTTTCAAGCATACCTAAGTTTAAGAAAAACTAAAGCATTTGGTCCCCAATATCTCATGGGTCCATTTGGGTTAAACATTCCATTATCTTGATTCATGTATGGAAATGGTGGATATTGGTTCCATGGCATGTAGTTGGGACCTTGATAACTTCTAGGTAAGTTTGGATTCCAACTATTTTGATAATGATGCTGTGAGTTGTAATTATTCTTTGGAAAGGGGCGTTTGGGAATAGTAGTTCTAGGCCTCTGTTGAACCGTTTTAGTTCTAAACTCATTTTTAACTTGTCATATTCCTATAGTAACTGCTGGTTTTTGTTTGTTAACAGTTGTACTAGTGCTAGGTTTTCTTGTGACTTTAACAAATTCAGTACGATCCGAAGTACAAACCTTCTGTTCAGCAACAGTTCCCGCGGAACCTTTGGCCACTACTGGCGGAACCAAATTTTTGGTTCCGTCGGTGTCTGAACTTGTTGGAACAGTTTCTTGTACTTTCACTGTTTGTTTCTTAAAACTACTTAAGTCTCCTAGTTTCATAAAGCCTAATCCAGTTTTATCATGAGGTAGCTTTTGAACTTTCATTATCTCATCTACACAACTAATATTTTTATCAAACCTTTTAAATTTAGAATTTTGTTTGATAAGTTCTTCCTGTGTGGACTTAAGTGTTTCTAGTTCTAGTTTAAGTTCCTGACATGAAACACATGTTTCTTTAACATCTTTACCCTTTTCTA
The DNA here is from genome assembly GCA_021014915.2 of Artemisia tridentata subsp. tridentata. Classification (NCBI taxonomy): domain Eukaryota; kingdom Viridiplantae; phylum Streptophyta; class Magnoliopsida; order Asterales; family Asteraceae; genus Artemisia; species Artemisia tridentata. The sequence goes on from CP139505.1 coordinate 351,979,669, forward strand.
ATCGTATAGATTTTTCTTTTAACCAATAAACTTCGTTTTCCAAAAATTCCTTTTTGGTTTTTAAAAACATATTTTTGTTTATGATTTTTAGGGTAATTTCACACAGTTTGTTATATTCTATTTCTAAGGTGTCATCATCAATAGAAGAATATGACGAGTCAGAATGTACCTCTTCTGAGTCATGAGCCATGAGAGCAACTTCGTCGTTCTTAGGCTCGTCGTCATCACCTTCACTGTTACTCCAAGCACCACTAACAAAGGCTCTTTGAGTCTTGTTATTGGGTGGCTTCAGACAATCTCCTATTAGATGACTAGTATCTCCACACCTAAAGCACTTCCTATCTACTTTGCCTTCCTTATCATCACGGTCTTTCCGGAAGGATTTCTTTTCTTCTCAAGGTTGTCTAACAAACTTTCCCCGTCTTCTAAAGAATTTCTTGAAATCTCTTACGGCCATGGCATACTCTTCGTCTTCGCTATCTGAACTGGACTCTTCATCATCACTTGACTCTATCCTAGCTTTTAAGGCAATGGACTTGATCTTTTCCTTTTTGCCTTTGACTATCTCTGAATCTTTTTCCATGACCATCTCATGAACTTTGAGATTTCCTATGAGCTCGTCAAGTGGCATGCTTGAAAGATCCTTGGATTCTTCAATGGCCGTCATCTTTGCTCTCCACTTCGGATGAAGTGCTCTAAGAAATTTCCTGACAAAGTTCTTACTAGAAAAAGAATCATCAAGTGCTTTAAGAGAAGCAACAATAGTATTAAACCTAGAAAATGCACTATCAATGGTCTCATCTTCATGGATAACAAGTTATTCATATTGTTGAACAAGAAGATAAATTTTGTTATCCTTTACTTATGAGTTCCCTTGATGAGTGATAATTAAGGATTGCCAAATATCTTTAGCGGTTTTACACATAAATACTCCTTCATATTATTTCCTAGGTAAAGCATTATAAAGCATCATTTTAGCTTCATTATTTTTGGCAATTAGTTTCTTTTGCTCATCACTGTGGCGAGAAAGAGAAATATCCTCATCCTGACCGCTTGATATATCCTTAATTATAGGTTTATGGTCACCTTCTACAATGATGTACCATAGATCTATATCCTTAGACTTCACATAAGTTTCAAAGTGATTTTTCCAATATATAAAACTATTTGCTTCAAATAGTGGTGGACTTTGCATAGATTGCCCTTCTTTGTAGCTTTCAAAATCCATTGATCGTTTCAAGTTTTAAAATACAATATATTTTGAAAATCTTGTGTTAATACAAATATCATCCTAAAAACGTTATTTATATTTTACGATCTTTGCTTTATTTTGTTAATGACAATTATAAGGTTTATCTTTAGCAAAACATAAATATAAGTTAAAGTCTTTTACATTTATAGTAACAAGTATTTTAAAAATGCATATTACATAATCACTAGGAATAATATTACATACATTTTACATTTACATGTTTCACTTTTATTTCTTAAATTAGAAATATTAACATGACATCATGGCATACCTCATTTTGATATCTTGAGAATTTGGGATATATTTTGGTAATATCTTTAAGTAACAAAGTTGACTTTGCAAGATCTTGAAATGACTTGTCAAGATATAGAATGATATGGAAAGATTTGTAAAAACCTTAGCTGTCTGGTTCCCGCGGAACCAAACAACTACAAGGGCGGATCCCTTTTATTGGATCCGCCAAATCCGCCGGTTGTCCCCTCAGTTTTGCCTATAAATAGCAAGCTGATCATTCAGGCACAACCATCACTCATATAGCTTAAATTATATATTCATTCATTTATACATCACTAACCCATATCATTCATTTCATTCTTAGTGATCTATCTTTTGTAGCAAAGAAGATCAAGCATACAAGCTTCAATAGACTGTTGCAAGTTTTATTAGTTAGATACTGTGTGATTTGTTAGTGTTCACACATCATTGCTATACCTTTCATTCAGTAGAGTTTGGTTATTTTTTTAGTCCTTAAAACACAAAGAGTGTCGGGAGTGGTTGTACCCTTGTTAAAAAACCAACAGGAGTGGTTGTACCATTGTTAAAGAACCAACGGAGTGGTTGTACCCTTGTAAAGAACCCGGTGTTTAGCTTAGTACCGGATAAAGAGTAAGCGATGTGTAAAGGTTTTCCTCCGCCTAGAAGGGAGCTTGTTTCTTAGTGAAGAAAAACTCTCGAGTTAGAGGCTCGAGGAGTGGAGTAGGGCAAGGAAGAGAGTCCTTGTAGCCGAACCACTATAAACATCCGTGTTGTGTGGTTTGATCATTTCTTTCCTTACTTGTTAATTATATATTGCGTGATTGTTTGCTTTACTTTGAAATCACGTTAAGTATACAAAGCGAAGAAAAGTTTAAAACGGTAAAAACTATTCAACCCTCGTTCTAGTTTTCCACAATTGGCATCAGAGCTACGTTACTCAAGATTTTCAAAATATATTGTATTTTAAAACTTGAAACGATCAATGGATTTTGAAAACTTTAAAGAAGGGCAATTTACGCAAAGACCACCACTATTTGAACCAAATTGTTTCATATATTGGAAAAATCGCTTTGAAACTTATGTGAAGTCAAAGGATATAGATCTATGGTATATTATCATATAGGGTGATTATAAACCTATATCAAATGTATTAGGTGGTCGGGATGAAGGTACTTCTCTTACTCGTCACAGTGATGAGCAAAAGAAGTTGATTGCCAAAAATAATGAAGCCAAAATGATGCTTTATAATGCCTTACCTAAGAAAGAATATGAAAGAGTTTTTATGTGTAAAACGGCTAAGGATATTTGGCAATCATTGATTATCACTCATCAAGGGAACTCACAAGTCAAAGATAACAAAATTGATCTTCTTGTTCAACAATATGAACAATTTGTTATCTCTGAAGATGAGACCATTGATAGTGCTTTTGCTAGGTTTAATACTATAATTACTTCTCTTAAAGCACTTGACGAATCTTTTTCCAGTAAGAACTTTGTCAGGAAATTTCTTAGAGCACTTCATCCGAAGTGGAGAGCAAAGGTGACGGCTATTGAAGAATCCAAGGATCTTTCAAGCTTGACACTTGACGAGCTCATCGGAAATCTCAAAGTTCACGAAATGGTGATGGAAAAAGACTCAGAAATAGTTAAAGGCAAAAAGGAGAAGATGAAGTCCATTGCCTTAAAAGCTAGAGTAGAATCAAGTGAAGAAGAGTCTAGTTCAGATAGCGAAGACGAAGAGTATGCCATGGCTGTTAGAGATTTCAAGAAGTTCTTTAGGAGACGAGGAAAGTTCGTAAGACAACCTCGTGAAGAAAAGAAATCCTTCCGGAAAGACCGTGATGATAGGAAAGGAAAAGTAGATAGGAAATGCTTTAGGTGCGGGGATTCCGGTCATCTAATAGGAGAATGTCCAAAGCCTCCAAAGAACAAGTCTCAAAGAGCATTTGTTAGCGGAACTTGGAGTGACAGTGAAGGTGATGACGACGAGCCTAAGAACGACGAAATTGCTCTCATGGCTCATGACTCAGAAGAGGTACATTCTGACTCGTCATACTCTTCTATTGATGATGAAACCTTAGAAATAGAATATAACAAACTGTGTGATATTACTTTAAAAATCATAAACAAAAGTAAGTTCTTAAAAACCAAAACGACATTTTTAGAAAACGAAGTCTATTGGTTAAAAGAAAAAGAAATACGGTCAGAAAAGGGTAAAAGCGTTAAAGAAACATGTGTCTCATGTCAGAAACTTAAGCTAGAAATAGAAACACTTAAAACCACACAGGAAGATCTTATCAAACAAAACTCTAAGTTTAAAAGGTTTGATAAAAACATTTGTTTAGCAGATGAGTTAATGCAAATTCAAAAGTTGCCTCATGATAAAACCGGACTAGGATTCATGAAATCAAGAAAATTAAATGACTTTATGAAAGAAACAGTGAAAGAAAAAGAAACTGTTTCAACAACTTCTGACAACCATGGATCTAGCGGATCCAAAAATTAGGTTCCGCCAGTTATGCCAAAAGGCTCCGCGGAAACAGTTGATGAACAGAAGGTTCTTAAATCGGATCGTACTGAATTCATTAAGGTCACTAGAAAACATAGCACTAGTACAACTGATAACAAACAAAAACCAGCAGTTTCTATAGGAAGAGGTCAAGTTAAAAATGAGTTTAGGACTAAAACGGTTCAACAGAGACCTCAAACTAGTTTTCCCAAACACCCCTTTCCAAAGAGTAATCTTAACTCACAACATTATCATCAAAATAATTGGAACCAAAATATGTCTAGGAATTATAGAGTTCCCAATTACACGCCATGGAACACTTGTCCACCATTTCCATACATGAACCATGATAATATTATGTTTAACCCAAACGGACCCATGAGATATTGGGGACCAAACGCTTGAGTTTTTCTTGAACCTAGGTGTGCTTAAAAGATGAGTTAGAACCAGATGAGTGGATTAAAGATAGTGGGTGTTCAAGACACATGACGGGGAACAAAAGCCTTTTCTCATCCTACCAAGTGTACGACGGAGGTAATGTCACATTCGGTAGCAAGCTTAAAAGTAAAATCATCGAAAAGGTACAATCTCTCATGACTCTCTCACTATTGATGATGTTGCTCATGTAGATAATTTAGGATTTAACTTGCTTAGTATTAGTCAATTATGCCGCAAAAAGTATAACGTCATTTTCAGTGAAAATGGAAGTAAAATACTAAAAGATGGCATAACCGTAGGAAAAGGTGTTTTGAAGAATAACGTTTGCGATATGAAATTAGACAAAACACCTAAAGACAAACTTTGTCTCACCTCTCTGGATGAAAACTCAACTCTATGGCATAGACGCTTAGGTTACGCTAATATGAGGTTGATCCAATCCTTATCATATAAGGAACTCGTTAGGAACCTGTCCAAGTTGAAATATGACCAACACTTTTGTGATGCTTGCAAAATTGGGAAACAAGTTCATAATAGCCATAAGGCTAAAAACATGGTGTCTACATCTAGGTGTCTAGAATTGTTACATATAGATTTGTTTGGTCCATCCGCTATACAAAGTTACGGGGGAAACTTCTATACTTTGGTAATAATCGATGATTACTCTAGGTATACTTGGACTAAGTTCTTAAAAACTAAAAATGAGGCATTTGATAAATTCGAAATTTTAAGTAAGAAAATTCAAAATCAAATAGGAAATAATATAGTGTCAGTTAGAACCGACCACGGTCGTGAATTTGATAACGAAATCCAATTCAGAGCTTTTTGTGATGCTAATGGCATAACACATAATTTCTCGGCTCCTCGAACCCCTCAATCTAATGGTGTAGTAGAACGTAAGAATAGAACACTTCAAGAAATGAGTTAAACAATGTTAAACGAGAAAAACATACCCCAAAAGTGTTGGTGTAATGCCGTTGACACATCCACTTACATCCTAAATAGAGTCCTAATTAGACCATTCTTGAATAAAACACCATATGAGCTTTATAGAGGCAAAAAGCCTAGGTTAGGATATTTTAGAGTTTTTGGAAGCAAGTGCTTCATATTAAACACTAAGGATTACCTCACCAAGTTCGACCCAAAGTCGTATGAAGGTGTATTTCTAGGATATTCACAAAATAGTAAAGCATATATTGTCTTGAATAAAGAAACATCAAGAGTCGAGGAATCGTTGAACATAACATTCGACGAAAGTCCACCTCCCTCTAAGACATCACCTTTGGTAGATGATGACTTAGTTGAAAGTCAAATGGTTGAAAACCAAGAAAACATAGAGAATGACAAAGAAGACGAACCGGTAAAAAGAGAAATTGTCAACATCAAAGAATCCAAAAGTCATCCATTAGACAACGTCATAGGAAAAATTAACGAAAGAACCTTAAGGTCAAAAGCCCAAAACGAAAGTAATTTCTTTTGTTTTGTTTCAACCAGTGAACCTAAAAATGTTAATGAAGCCATACAAGATGAATCTTGGGTCATAGCGATGCAAGAAGAATTAAATCAGTTTGTTAGGAATGACGTTTGGACATTAGTACCTCAACCTCAAAATCAAACCATAATTGGAACTAAATGGGTTTTTAGGAACAAAATGGATGAAAATGGAGTAGTGTCTAGAAACAAAGCTAGGCTAGTAGCTCAAGGCTATAATCAACAAGAAGGTATAGATTACGACGAGACATTTGCACCCGTCGCTAGGCTTGAGTCAATTAGAGTATTACTTGCATACGCATGCACACACGACTTTAAACTATTCCAAATGGATGTTAAAAGTGTTTTTCTAAATGGTTTTATTAATGAGGAAGTGTACGTTGTACAACCTCCCGGCTTTGCCAATTTTGAAAAACCTAATCATGTCTACAAACTTAAGAAAGCATTATACGGACTTAAGCAAGCACCAAAAGCTTGGTATGATCGACTTAAGACTTTCCTAGTTGACTATAAGTATACCATGGGCCTAGTAGACAATACTCTTTTCACCAAGAAAAAGGGATCACATATTATCATAGTCCGGATATGTGTGGATGACATTATATTCGGTTCAACTTGTCAAGAGTTATGCGATGAATTTTCGAAAATAATGCATGATGAGTTTGAAATGAGTATGATGGGGGAACTAAACTTTTTCTTAGGTCTCCAAATAAAACAATTAGAAGATGGGATATTCTTCAACCAATCTAAGTATATCAAGGATATGCTTAAGAAGTTTGGTCTTGAAGACTCAAAACCTATGAAAACACCAATGTCCTCCGAAACCAAACTCACAAAGGATGACGAAAGTGAATCCGTAGATAGCACTAAATATAGAGGAATGATTGGTAGTTTACTCTATCTCACGGCTAGTAGACCGGAAATTATGTTTAGTGTTTGTCTATGTGCACGCTTTCAAGAAGATCCCAAAACATCCCATCTTGAAGCCGTTAAATGGATATTTAGGTACATAAAAGGCACTACACATTTAGGATTATGGTATCCCAAAGGAACGGGTGTAGAAACCATAGTGTATGCCGACTCAGACCATGCCGGTGATTATGTTGATAGGAAAAGTACAAGTGGTATTTGTACTTTTGTAGGACATTGTCTCACCTCATGATTTGCTAAGAAACAAACAACCCTCGCAATATCAACAACTGAAGCTGAATACGTATCAGCAGGAAAAGCTTGCCAACAAGCTCTGTGGATGAAACAAGCTCTGGTCGACTATGGAATTGAACTCAACGACATTCCCATTCTTTGCGACAACAAAGGAGCTATCGACCTCAGCAAAAATCCAGTCCAACACGCTAGAACCAAACACATAGAAATACGACACCATTTCCTACGCGACAATGTTCAGAAGGGAAACATCTCAATTGAGAAAGTATCCTCAGAGGACAACATTGCCGACATCCTCACAAAACCTCTTAAGAGAGAACCTTTCAACTTTCTTAGACTTGGTTTAGGATTAATGGAACCTAGTGAGTAGATTAAACCTCAGCTTGAACCTTAGATTAACCAAACATAACAAAAACCAAAACCTGAGTTTGACTCTGCGGAACCAAACGACAACAAGGGCGGATCCCTTGTTTTGGTTCCGCCGGATCCGTGGATCCCTGAGTCAGATTTTTAATATATTAAATAAACACCATGTACTATTCATCACACTTCCCAAAAACATACTAGCTACTGGAACTCGACCCTTATCACACCAAACTCACAATTTAGGTCATCTTCCACAACCAATTTGTGCTCTAAACATCTCTGTAAGTATCCTTATCATATCTACATTCCTGATCTACGTCTAGGATTTCTAGTTCATGCACAAAATCAAAACCTGGGGTTTATGCATATTTTTAGCTAAATCATGAAACATATTTACTGAATTGCATCACAAATCATGTTTTCCTTAGTTAGGAATTGCATCTTGTAGTACATTATCATAATTCATCAAAAACTCCATGAGAAGTTTTTGCAAAAATCTTCTCACGACTAGGAAAAATGATTTTTAGCACATTGTTCATACAAATACAAAAACGTTATGTTTTAAACATCACTTGCATAATGTCTCTTGAATGCTAAAGGGAATACATAACTAATATGTATTTTCAGGTACATTCAATCGTAGCCACATTGAAGTAGGAGCGTTTGGGTTATCTCTTGTTTTATTATTAAACTTGCATAAACGAAATTTTCATGCATCAAAAGGAGTCGAGATAACCACACCTCCACATTGTCCCCATGGAGGCACACACTAGAAACTAATATACTTAGTTTCGATAGTTTTAACTAAATTATGATTTTTTTTTGTCTAGGATAATCATGCCTCCCGCGAATTATTATGATCACAAAGGAACCGTCAAATACCTCCCTAAACATTACAAAACCAAAGGACTTCGTGAGGAACAAGTTGAAATATTCAAAGCCTTAGAAAAACGTTATGTACATGATGCGCGTGATGTGTCGTTGCGGTTTAGCAGTTTTAATGCCTACTCAAGTTTTAAATTTTATATTTAGCCGACTTATCAATAACACACACACTTAACGAGCAGTGTACCCGGTCAGTATGAATATAATGGTAAGTAGAGTGTCGATCACTAAGAGTGGAACGTATTATCTCGTTATTCTAATCAGTATTTTAATATCCTAACGCAAGGGGGTTTCAGCCTGAGAGACTGGCACGATTTGTTTGCAATTAAATAATAAAATAAACCAATAGGCACGAATCAGCAAGTAGCACACACGTACACAGATAAATACTCGAGACAATAAGAGGGTTGTCCTTATAATTAAGTAGATTGTCACTTGTTTTATTGATAGCTTTATATGAAGTGTATGTAGTTAACCCTTTCTCGTTGGTCCTAATCTTATCGGCGAGTAAACCCTTAATGATTACTTATGTCTAAAAGTTATTCCTAAGTGATCAATTTAGTAATAACGGTGGGAGCCACATTATTTTCCGCAGTCAAATGCCCGCAAGCCACTAATAAACACAGAGGTTATCAATGCACTAATAAGTAGTAACCAAAGACATCAACATATAAACTTTAATTGATGGGAAAGCAAGTATTAAAGGGAGTGCAATCTTTCGTTGTCACATTACACAAGCCACCAATCCTGATGAATTAAAGTTTGCTAACACAATAAAACAAAACTACTTAATGAATTAAACACATGCAGCACCTTCTTACAGCTCTTGTATCTTCGTTTGGTGTGTCTTGTGCTGCCTCCTTGACTGAATTCGTCCTAGGGTTCTGCTGGTTCGGTCTTCGATGTTCTGACCAAAAAGCTCTTTGAATTCGTCTGGTCTTGGGGTATTTATAGTTTCTGTCTGAGGGAAGATGCGGCGCATCTAGTAAGTAGATGCGGCGCATGTACTTAACTTCGCGTGGGGTCCAAGATTATAATATTCAGGAATATTCGTACACCGCCAGAAGATGCGGCGTAACTCCATGATTAGATGCGGCGCATGTCCTCTTGTATCTTGGATCGTATCTGGTGATATCTTGATAGAGATGCGGCACATGTCATGAGTGAGATGCGGCGCATCTGGAGCAGATTAGTCTTGATCTTCTTCATTTCAGTAGACTCTTAACTTCTTGCATGTTTTGCTCCATAATCAGTCCAAAATTGCTAAGTTTCACCAAATGCTTGTTTTTACCTGAGAATTACAAAAGTAAACGATTAAGTATCAATCCTCATACATAATATAATAAAACAAGTCAAATTAATAGGATAAATGATAGTAATAAAATGTACTTATTTGAGTTCATCAAATATCCCCCCACTTGAACTTTACTTGTCCCCAAGTAAACCTTAGAATTTCTTTTATGAAAATGTATCCTAAAAGATGTTAGGATTTATTTTTATATTTAAGCATGTATTCGTTTATTTCATAATCACACAACTAAACACTTTAACGAATTAGAAGTATAAATAAATAATTTGATAAAAGCAAATCTAATCGTTTAACTGTCCAGTCGCGACGAATATTCTATCATAAGCTTGGCAAGTATACACATCTCCTCCACTAAAGCTAAGGAATAACAAGTCTGAAGCGGTAAAAAGGGTTTTTAGGCTTTAAGGGTTAATTATTCTCTTTCACTATCGATCTCAAATTCCAGAAAAGGCGACAAAATCACAAATACATGATCGAATCCACGAACACGATACTTGCAATTGCTCAAATCCTTAACTCGAATAGGCTAAAGATAGGTCCAAACTTCACCAATAATAATATATCAAAAAGGGCGACAAAATCATAAATACATAGCCGAATCCACGACTACGATACTTAAGATTGCTCAAATCCCTAATCTCAATAAATCAAAGGTTTGGTTGGATAAAGAATAATAAAGGGCATGGATAACATTTGGGATATAAATTGGTGTAAAATGAAAAATAAACAAAACAAATAAATTAAAATCCTAAGTGTGGTTAATCACTATCCCAACCATCCCATGAATAAGACTCATATCATCGAATAACTCACGCTTTAACACTTGAAACACACGCTTTAGGTAGACACGAATTATACTCAACAAGATCTTAATCAAAGAATAAACCTTAATTGGCGTTCCCATAACTGCCAATTCCCATTCAATCCATAGATATAGTCAATGTTGCAAAAATCGTGAATCGGTAGCCGGGCGGTCGACCACCCTGCAGCGAGTAATCGGCCGAGGCGGGATTAATCGGTGATTAATCGGATTGGCATTTTTTGCATGTTTTGGGTATTTCTGGAGACCAAACTAAAGATCGTAACTGATTACAAGCCTACTATGTTTCCAAACCTCAATAAAAGGCTCCAATTCTGATTATGAGGCTCATTGTGCATTATAAGTGAAATAAACGATCCCCAAATTAAGTAGAATGCCTAAATTTTCATTTTTTTAAACCTGACCGATTTGGCCGATTCGGCCGATTTTTGGCCGATTCAGCCGATTTTTGGCCGAATCGGCCGATTTTTGGCCGATTCGGCCGATTTTTGACCGATTTTTTTGCCTGACCGATTTTTTGGCCGATTTTCACTATTCTACAAGGTACTGGGCCGATTAACGATTAATCGGCGATTAATCGGCCGATTCAGCCGATTTTTGCAACATTGGATATAGTACAAAAAATAGTGGCCATATGAACCACTTACATAACTTTACATAAGTTGGTTGAAACAAACTTCCAACTTTTCTTTCTTTCTTTTTCTTTTCTTATTTTTTCGATTTTTTTTTTTTTTTTTTTTTTTTTTTTTTTTTTTTTTTGACATCAACATAGATGTGTAAAATTTCACCACATCACTATAATGATAATTCTGGATAATTTTTCCATACTTTTCATACTTCAGAAATAACGGTAATAGTGAAAGTAGTAAACACACGAAAAATAAACTCAAAGATATACAATATTTACTTTCACTCCAATTGCATTGTGCAATTTCCCGACCTAACCAAAGATAATGAATTACGCACGCGAACACAGGTAATGTAAGGAAACACACTTTGCCTATAGCAATTAACCAACCACGGATTCTAATCTACAGGGTAGGCTAAGGTGTAAGGGTGTAACGAAACATTTTAAACATAGGTGTAAGAAACGAAAGGAATGGCTCTGAGGGTTTTTCTAGGGGTATCTTACTCTAAAAATGAGAGTAACAAAAGATTTATACGGGGGTTAACTAACCAGTGTAGTTAGCTAATAACACATAACATATAAAGGCTATTTGGGTGTAATCCTAGAATTTTACCAATTTAGACAAGTCATTCCAATTATATAAATAATACTTATTATGGTGGTCTCGAATAGTATACAAGCCAAGTTCTAAAGTTTACAAGTCACCGGCACACTCATAGATTTGTGAATTTTGAAAAATGATAATTTTTTGAAAATAACGTCATGTGTGCAGCTATGCAACTTAGATCTTAAACAAAAACATGCTAAAAATTTTTAAGTTTGATATATTAAGCACATTTTAAGCATAATTTTTTTTGAAAAAGTTTAGGACAAGTAATTGTTAAGTGTTCTAATTCTCCAATCCCCCCACTTAAGTTAAACAACGTCCTCGTTGTTTGTATAAAAGGTTAAAAACTGGAAAATAAAAGAATTAGAACAGGAAAACTCCCCTGAGATTTGCTCGGTATGATCCTCCATTTGTATTTGAGCAAAAATCATCTTTCTTGTGGATGAGAACGTTTAAGCTTCATACTTGATGTATCCACAGGAAATCCAGGAAACTATAATACCACCAACACTTTAAAACACACCTAAGATAAGAAAGGTTCAAACTTGCATAATACATTAGTAGTTAGGAAAAATAAAACTTAAAAATTAAAACTGAAAATCATCAGGTCAGTCGATGCGCCGTATCTTATGGAAGAAGATACGCCGTATCGAGCCTGGAATTAATACAGATCAGAATAAAGATGCGCCGCATCCTTAACCAGGGATGCGCCGCATTAAAATAAACTGATAAATAGTTTTAAAGTCGAAAATAAAAATGCAGAAAAATAAAATAAGATATGACCATTGCAGGAGATGCGTCGCATCTCAGAATTGAGATGCGCCGTATCCTCATGCGGGCCTGACTGACTCGACACAGAAAACAGAATAATAGAAATTCTCCGGGTTGTTTCCCGGCCAGCACTTGTCTTTATTCCAGAGTCTTCAAGTTAGACTCACGTTCAGCTCTTTAATATCGATCATTGAAGGAGTCGGAAACATCGCGCTCCTTCATCGCCAATTCAGTAATATTGAACACTCCTTGCTCGTCCTTAATTTCCACGCCGTTCTTCTTTAATATCTGTATAAACAAAGTCCTGTCCCTTTCGGGCAGAGATGATAAAATGATAGACGGGAAATTCTTATTATCATATAGGCACAAATAAGCAAGGTGGGGTGGTAGTTCAATAAACACATCATTATTCAAATTCGTTTTCTCAACTATTCTCCTACGTTTATTAATTACTACACAATCATACCACTCATCATCAGAATCATTAACAACATTGCGTCTAAGTTCGGTAGGTACATTAAGGTCAATGAATTCCTCAAAGTTCTCATGATTAGGATTAGTTGAGTTGTTTTGAATCAATGTTTCTCCCATAAGTCTAGCTTCAAGATCGAGGTCCATACGCTCTCTTAATCCTAGCACATAAACACCTCTAATTATGCTTTTAACCGGATCTTGGCACTTATAGACAAGTTTATTATTCCCTACCCTTAATGAGATTTTTCTCTTAAACACATCAATCTTAGCATGGGCAGTAGACAAGAAAGGTCTTCCGAGGATTAAAGGAATCTTAACATCCTCGGGCATGTCTAGTATAACAAAGTCTACGGGAAAAATAAACTGCTCAATCTTAACTAGCACATTATTAGCAATCCCTTCAGGTCGTTTTACCGTTTTATAAGCCAATTCAGTAAGTAACTTAGTTGGTGCTAATTTTCCTAGTCCTAGGGTAGTGAACGTCTTAAGAGGCATAACACTAACACTAGCTCCTAAGTCAGCTAACACATTATTGAAAGATATATTATTAATAGAACAAGGTAGAGTAAAACTTCCTGGGTCTCTTTCTTTATGAGGCAAGGCATTTGAGTCGGTTGCAGGGCTCTCTTCTTTCATTGTTGCCTTGATCTCCTCTTCAATTTTTGTCTTCTCTTTTAGTAGTCTCCTTAAGCTGATTGAAGAATTAAAGAAAAATTCGGGTCTTGCACCATCATTACCATTCATCGATCTTCTAGGTATATTAGGAGTGACTTCTTCAGTGGTGCTTATGGCCTTGACATGATCTCTTGGGTTGGTTTCAGTTGAGCTCGGTAAACTTCCATATCCCCTTTCTTGAAGAACTTTGCTCATTTGACCAATTTGTTGTTCCAATCCTTTGATCGAAGCTCCTTGATTTCTTGTAGTAGTGTCCGTTGAAGCTCGGGTTTCTTTGATCATAGCAGTATTCTCTTCATGTCTTTTAGCAGCATCGGTCATAATTTGCTTTAAAGTATCATCTAAAGTCTGCCTCCTTTCTTGATAAGCGGGATTGAAGTTGTTCTTTTGATAGAATCCCGGTGTAGCTTCCCTAAATCTTCCTGAAGGTCGGAATGGTTGTCCAAATTGGGTGTAATATGCTTCTTCAAACGTCTCACTTTCATTCTTGTTCGGGCAATCTTTAGTGTAGTGAGGTCCTTCACACTTTTCACATCCAACTTGGGCAGCATACGCTCTTTCATCACGCTTCTTCATTTCTCTACTAATTTTATCCAATTGATCTTGAATAGCAGCAATCCCGTCAAAATTAGTGCTGCTCTTAGATCTAGTAGAGGTCCCATCGTGCCATTTTTGAGAATGATCGGCAGCTTCTTGGATTGCTTTCCTAGCATTAGTTGCACTCAATTGAGGTACAGCTCCCTTAGCATCCAAAATCTGTCTTGTAGGCACGTCCAATCCTTGATAAAACAATATTATCTCCTGCATAGGGGTTAGATAGTGTTGAGGACATTTTATCAATAAATCTTTAAATCGTTTCCAAGCTTGATAAAGAGTTTCATCAGGCTCTTGCTTGAAACTATTGATAGCCTCCATCTTTTTAGCAGTCTTAGCAGGTGGACAATATCTCTTCAGGAATTTGCTCTTCAAATCTCCCCATGTAGTGATTGAACTAGCAGGTTCATTCCTTAGCCACTTGTTAGCAGCTCCTTTTAGCGAGATTGGAAAGATTCTTAGCATGAGTTGATCGGCAGTCACTCCTTCTGAAGTAAACAAATCTGCAATCTCCAGGACCTTTTCAACATGCTCATTAGCATCCTCATGTTCCGTCCCACTGAAAGCATTCTCTCTTAGTTCCTTGAGAAACTGACCTTTCAATTCAAATTTTGACTTATCATCAAACTTAGGTCTAGCAACTCCTGAAGTGTAATCAGCACGGGTACTGTTCATGTATTCCTCCATAGTAGTGTTTTCGCCCATTGTTTCTGTTTCAACTTCCTCTTTTTCTTCAGAAAAGTAATCAAGCTCGAGTGAACTTGAAAGATCAAAGCTTTTTGTGTTGAAAAGCCTTTTAAGTGAATGTAGGGCTCGTTCAGGATCTTCGAAAGGTTGAATCAAGTTCTTCGTAGAACTCCTGGTCATGCACTTCCTGAAATCAACACAAAAATATCAGTAGGGTATGCTCGAGAAAGTAATATATCAGATAATTAATAACGAAAACGGAATACGAAAAATTAAAGTTACTGATATCTGCAGATGATGCGCCGTATCCAAAGAGTTGGATACGCCGTATCTTATAATCGTTAAAATTTAATCAGACTTTATCCAGAAAATAGATACGCCGCTTAGAATTTATGAATGCGCCGTATCGAATTAATTAATCAAAAATCGATATTTATTTAAAATTAAATGCGTCGTATTAACGAAAGTTAATGCGCCGTATTTTCTTTACGTTTAAAAATACAAGATTTTTGATTCAGAAGATGCGCCGTATCGATAGAGATCGATACGTCGTATCTGTTTTATAATTCGCAAACTGTTTTTAATTAAAATAATAGATACGCCGTATCTGCTAAAGCAGATGCGTCGTATGGCGTTAACGTTTAGAGAAAAAAAAATTCTTAAAAACAGATACGCCGTATCTGCCAAAGCAGATGCGTCGTATTACTTTATCGCTTAGAAAAATTTTCTTATTAAAAACAGATACGCCGTATCTTGGGGAAAAGATGCGTCGTATCGAATTAATTAAACGCGTTGTATTTAAAAAAAAAATTAAACGCAATACGCCGTATCTGAGAGATCAGATGCGCCGTATCGTTTGATTTAGCACAGTACAACGATAGCAGAACAGAAAATACGAAAAAAAAAACAAATAAAAACACACAAACAAAAATAAACACAAAAAACAAAAATAAAAGCAAACAAATAACACACAAAACAACAAATATGCAAAATAATACAATGATGCAATTAATCTAATAAAAAGAAAAACCTAATTAAAATACTAATCAAATTAACAGATAATAACAATTCACTCCCCGGCAGCGGCGCCAAAAACTTGATGGGCGTGATGTGTCGTTGCGGTTTAGCAGTTTTAATGCCTACTCAAGTTTTAAATTTATATTTAGCCGACTTATCAATAACACACACACTTAACGAGCAGTGTACCCGGTCAGTATGAATATAATGGTAAGTAGAGTGTCGATCACTAAGAGTGGAACGTATTATCTCGTTATTCTAATTAGTATTTTAATATCCTAACGCAAGGGGGTTTCAGCCTGAGAGACTGGCACGATTTGTTTGCAATTAAATAATAAAATAAACCAATAGGCACGAATCAGCAAGTAGCACACACGTACACAGATAAATACTCGAGACAATAAGAGGGCTGTCCTTATAATTAAGTAGATTGTCACTTGTTTTATTGATAGCTTTATATGAAGTGTATGTAGTTAACCCTTTCTCGTTGGTCCTAATCTTATCGGCGAGTAAACCCTTAATGATTACTTATGTCTAAAAGTTATTCCTAAGTGATCAATTTAGTAATAACCGTGGGAGCCACATTATTTTCCGCAGTCAAATGCCCGCAAGCCACTAATAAACACAGAGGTTATCAATGCACTAATAAGTAGTAACCAAAGACATCAACATATAAACTTTAATTGATGGGAAAGAAAGTATTAAAGGGAGTGCAATCTTTCGTTGTCACATTACACAAGCCACCAATCCTGATGAATTAAAGTTTGCTAACACAATAAAACAAAACTACTTAATGAATTAAACACATGCAGCACCTTCTTACAGCTCTTGTATCTTCGTTTGGTGTGTCTTGTGCTGCCTCCTTGACTGAATTCGTCCTAGGGTTCTGCTGGTTCGGTCTTCGATGTTCTGACCAAAAAGCTCTTTGAATTCGTCTGGTCTTGGGGTATTTATAGTTTCTGTCTGAGGGAAGATGCGGCGCATCTAGTAAGTAGATGCGGCACATGTACTTAACTTCGCGTGGGGTCCAAGATTATAATATTCAGGAATATTCGTACACCGCCAGAAGATGCGGCGTAACTCCATGATTAGATGCGGCGCATGTCCTCTTGTATCTTGGATCGTATCTGGTGATATCTTGATAGAGATGCGGCGCATGTCATGAGTGAGATGCGGCGCATCTGGAGCAGATTAGTCTTGATCTTCTTCATTTCAGTAGACTCTTAACTTCTTGCATGTTTTGCTCCATAATCAGTCCAAAATTGCTAAGTTTCACCAAATGCTTGTTTTTACCTAAGAATTACAAAAGTAAATGATTAAGTATCAATCCTCATACATAATATAATAAAACAAGTCAAATTAATAGGATAAATGATAGTAATAAAATGTACTTATTTGAGTTCATCAGTACATGAGGGCAGAACCATAGATCCCTCATTCCTAGAAGGAACCGTTCTTAGAGAACAACTTGCTGCCATTCGATTCGATAGTCTCCTAGACATCGATGAACCCATAATCCCCAGATTTATACTTGAATTCTATGGAACTGTAGGTCTCACCACAAATGATTATGGTTACATGAGTGTTCATTTCAAAATAAACCAAGCCCAGTTCAACATCCCTCTAGATCAATTTGGAGATGTTTTAGGTGTTCCAAGTCATGGAGATTGTTTCTATTCGGGCAAATGGTCATTGTCCATTCTCGATTCCAACCATGATCGTATACATCCATACGACACACTTCTAATCTCAAAAGAGGACATCCGTGCTCATCTTTTTGTTCCTAGAAACAACCAAACTAGGTTAAGTCGAGGTCGTCAAGTAGATCGAGATCCATTTGCTATGGAACTAAATGAACTTAAGCCCCAATTTAAGAAGCTAGAGGAGGTCCTTAGAGCAAATGTCATAAGCACCATAGGAAATCGAGATCATGTCAATGCAAGCCTTTGTAACATGATGTATTGTGTGTCAAACCACCGACCTTTCAACCTCGCTTACTATATCGCCAAAAGAATGGCCAATATTCCGGTTCAAGGCACCACCGCCATGCCCTACGGGATGCTTCTCACCCGTCTTTATAGAGCTTTTGAACCCATTCCTCGAAACACTTTAGGTTTTGTTCCCGACTACCCTGAAATTCCACACACCTTTGTTCCTTTAAGTGATCATAGGGTAGCCGTAGCAAAAGGAAAACGTGCTCATCCTCCTACATCATCATCATCATCATCCATGAGTGAAGAGGATGGTTTGCCAAACTCTAGAATCTCTCCACCCGAGTACTTGAGCCAACTTCCTCCTATCCCGAACGAATCAGCAGAATTTCGACAAACAAAGGGTATGATGAAGAATCTTGGACGATGGGTAATGAAGCTCCACAAAAAGCTTAGCAAGAAGTGAAGTTTAAGGAGTGTTTGGTATTAGACTTTTTCAAACAATGATGTGTTGAACTTGTGTGTTTCTTAGGATATTATGCTAGTACTTAACTTGTATGTGATCTAACTTAACATTGCAGGATGATAACACTTATTGTTATCGATTTTCCGAAATTAAGCCACCGTTTGGCTTAACCTCTTATATGGTAAGTTACTATCATCGGATTAATCTATGTGTAAATGTGTGTTAGAACCTATTAATTTAGTAATTTTCTATCACATATTAGTAGTTACATATGATTAAGAACAATTTTCGGGTTTTGAACAAGTAACACAAAATTTGACATATGTTCTGTTTAAATTAGTACTTTTGAACGGCGGATATGGCGGATCCAAATAATGGGATCCGTCTGTTGTACACTTTGGCTCCGCCATTTCACACCCTGTGGATTCCGCGGAACCAAAATTTTAGTTCCGCCTTTGTTATCAGTTGGATCCGCCAACTCCAACAGTAACTTTTTCAAAATTCCCGACTAATCCCGATCCTTAGATTGTTGAGTCTAGTCTTTAGGATAATTCTCCTGATCATTAAGCACATTAAGCTGATTTAGGAATACTTAGAATCATAAGAAATCCATTTCCCACCAAAATTTGAAAATTCAAATTTTCCATGTGAGTTACCTTTCTATAACAAGCAAGGAACCCTCAAATTGGTTCCTTGTCATCCGTGGGAACATCACATAAATGGATTTCCCACTCAAGACTTGCATTTACTTCATATCTTCAACCTTTCACTCAACTTAATCTCAATGGTTTGACTTAGATGATGTGACTAGCACGATTTTTTGTTCCAAATCATTAGGAACCTCCATCCTTCAATGGATTAACATCAAATCCAAACACAACTTTCAATACATCTTACTGTCTATAAATTAGGAAGATCAGGATCATCATAACTCACTCACTCACCATCATCTCCAACTATCATTCCTGTACTCTTGAACAAATCTTCTCACTTTTCAAATGACAAAATCAAGTAACTCATCCACAAGCAGACCCGCAAGAAGGACAGCTCGTATGAGTGTCCGTCCTTGTTGCTTCGTAAACTTAGCCAATTCATCATCAGAGGAGTCATCTCCACTTAACATATCCTCACCAATAGCCAATGAGAATTTTCTCAACCTTGCTACTCCAACACCACCTAACACCATCATCAACACACCACCTCCAACAATCACTCCTGTAGCAACCACACCACCACCCGCTCCATCACAGCCTACTAGATCACCTTCACCACAACTTCAGCCCCTAGAATTGTTTAGAACACCACCTTCATCACCTCATCCATATTTGGATGATTTGGAAGACCTTCCACCAAGGTCCACCAATCCTCCTCCCATGACCTTTGAAGGTCAAGTACCTATGCTCTTTCATCCCATTTATCGGGATATACATGGTCCTCTCTACCATGATCCACCACCACCTCAACCACAAACACAACCCCTCTCACCAACATCCACACTTATTGCCATTGATGAGGCAATGTGGATCAATCAACCACAAACCCATGAGGAGATCAATGAGGAGCTCACCCGCCTCTATGCTCTCTCAAATATGGTGGATTCCCGTCTTGGTGAATCTATGGATCTTCAATCCATCTTGCTCAACTCCATAACCCCTCCATCATCAAACAACCAACCACCACCATCATCAAACAAACAACCACCATCATCATCAAACAACCAACCACCACCACCAACAAACAACCAACCACCACCTGTTGGGAATTAAATATTCTAAAGTTTAAGTATCGGGAAAATCTCTAAGTGTCATTCCTGCTGGTAGTACATTTCATTCCTGCTGGTAGTACATTTCATTCCTGCTGGTAGTGTACTTGATCCTGCTGCTAGCGTTAACATTCTGCTGCTGATAATGCTGCTGGTTAATGCTGCTGCTAGTGCATCTGTTCCTGCTGCTAGCGATAACTCATTGCTGCTGCCATAAGCTTTCTACTGCTGAGTGGATAAGTATGAAAAGATATTATGTGTATTTAGTCAACAATATACGGTAGATAATATCTTACCCCATGTGATCAGTCATAATGTTATATTCACAGATCAAGTTGTATGTACAAGATACATGTTGTATCTTAGTTACTTACACACGATTCATCCTAGCAAGTAGCTAGACAAGACTTTAACTTATTGTAAAAGATCTTCTTGGACTATAAAAGAAGATCTTAGACTAGTTCTTATAAGTGTGTGTCAAATTAATGCTTATCATAGAACTTTCATAAATGTTAAGAACAATCACAACCATTGCAACTCGAACCTTTTGTATTATTATCAATAATATTAATCGTTTGGTGATATATCTTTGTGTGTTCATTGTTCATCGTTCACAAGCATAACAACTCCATTTCCAATAACAATAACAAATAACCTTCTAAGTGTGGTTAAGTAAATTCCGCGTACTTTATCATATTAACTCAAAATATCACATACACACCAAGCAAAGGTCTAACAGCCTCAAGTGTATAACGAAAATCGAATCCTCTCAATTGGTATCAGGACTAGGCTGATATTTTTGATCTAGAAGAAGGAGAAAAATGGACGTTGAATCTATTCAAACCAATGTTGCTGCAAAATTGCCAGTGCTCAAACAGAATGAGTTTGAGATGTGGAGGTTAAGGATAGAGCAATATTTCCAAGTGCAAGATTATGCACATTGGGAAATTATTGAAGATGGAGACTCTTTCAAGCCTACAACCACTACATCCACAGTTGAAGGCAAGGTTCTAACAACTCTGCAAACAAAGCCAACATCTGCAGAAGATAGAATAAAGAAGAAGAATGACCTAAAGGCCAGAAGTATGCTGATGATGACCATTCCAAATGATCAACTTTTGAACTTCAGCAAATACAAAGATGCAAAGTCTTTGTTTGAGGCCATTATTGCAAGGTATGGTGGGAATGAAGCCACCAAGAAGACCCAGAAAACCCTTCTTAAGCAACAGTTTGAAAACTTCACCTCAACCAACAATGAATCATTAGACCGCATGTTTAACAGGCTTCAGAATATAGTGACCCAACTTGCTATTCTTGGTGTAGAAATACCTCAAGAAGACTTAAACTCAAAATTTCTGAGAAGCTTACCTGAAGAGTGGGGCTATGCATGTTGTTGTCTGGAAGAATAAGCCAGACCTTGACACCATGGAACTGATGGACTTGTATAGCAACTTCAAGATTTTGGAACAAGATGTGAAGAAGACTGGTGGTTCTAGCTCAAGCACTGGGAACATGGCATTTGTGTCAGATCCTAGTATATCAAATCCAGTTGAAGATGTTAAGGTTGATATAGGAAGTGGTGCTGCAAGTTCATCAAGCAGCACTATGGGTATATTGGATGAGAAGACATGCTGCGCTTTTCTAACAAGCAAGCATGATGGGTCCATGTTAACACATGAAGACCTCCAAGAGATCAATGATGATGATCTGGAGGAAATAGACCTAAAATGGAAAATTTCTCTTCTTAGCATGAGGGCTAAGAAGTTCTATCAAAGGACGGGGAAGAAGATCACAATCAGCAGCAATGATCCTGCTGGTTATGACAAGTCAAAGATAGAATGCTACAACTGTCACATGATGGGGCACTTCTCAAGAGAATGTAGAAGGCCAAGGCAGCAAGATAGCAGGAATAAAGGTTTTGGAAGCAAATCCAAAACAGGGGAGGTTACTGAACCAAAAGCTATGGTAGCTATTGATGGTTTAGGTTTTGATTGGAGTTTTATGTCTGATAAAGAAGAAGCAACTTCTTCACAAATGGCACTTATGGCTTTTTCTGCAACTGAGGTACAAAATCATAAAGTTTGTTCTAATACTTGTACTGCTCTTAAAGAACTACAAACTTTAATAAAACATTATGATGATCAAAAGAAAGAGCTAAGCAGCACTTTTCAAAACTTTATAAACTATAAGTGTGGATTAGAGACTCTAGAGAAACAAATCACACACTATAAGGAAAATGAATTAGCTTTTTCTGATGACAAAGCTCTTCTTAGACAGGACATATTCTTTAGAGATGCTGAAATTAAGCTTTTGAGAGAGGCTTATGATAGGATCAAAGAAGCAAATGGAAACATTCATTTGACTGTAGAAACTCTAGAACATGCCTCTAGAGGTGTATACAACATGATTGATTGTCAAGTGAATAATAGAGCTAAGTCAGGATTAGGATATAAGAGTGTTCCACCTCCTTATAGAGGCATCCGAAAACCCCCAGGGATTGACTTAAGGAATTCAGGCTTACCTGAGTTTCAAGAACCAATAATGGAATATGGTTCTAAGACTACTGAGAGTCTTAAGGTAGAAAAAGTAAGTGAAAGTTTGAACAAACCTTTACTTTATCAGGACAAGGTGTCCTTTGTTAAGAAATTAGATGTTATAGTTGTTGAAGACTGTACAACTTATAGTGATGAAGAAGAACAAGTTATGTCTAAACCTGAAGTGGTTAAGAAAGTAGGAACAAGTGTTCCTAAGGTAGTCAAACAAAATACTGATAGGCCTAAAACACATATTAAACATGTTAGGCAACCAGTAAAATATTGTGAACAATATAGAACCACAAACAAGCCCAGAGGTGACTATAGAAAATGGAATAACCTCCAGTCTCACCAAATAAGTGATGACTCTGGTTCTTATTATGAAGCTTGTTTCACTTGTGGTAATTTTGACCATCCTACAGCTTTCTGCAACCAATGGGTAACTGGGTATACAAACAACAGGGTGAATCTAAAAAGGCAAACACCTAAAAGCCACCCTAATTACACTAGAACAACACCAAGAATAGTTACAAACAAGTCTAGCTCAAACACAGATCCTGCTATTAGACAAAAGGTTCCTACTGCTAAGCAAAAGGTTCCTGCTGCTAAGCAAAACTATTCTACTGCTAGACCTTTTTACTCTGTTAACCCAAAACCAGCAGTTAAAAATGCAAAATCAAGTTTCAAATATGCATTAAGAACTGCTAGAAGACCTTTTCAATCAAAAGCAGTGATTCAAAAACAAATTTGGAAACCTAAAGGTTTTACTGCTAGGGAAAAGAAGGTCAATGTTGTTAAGACCTCAACATGTTGGATTTGGAGACCTCTTAAATCCAATGTTGCATCAACTGTTCTTAAGAGATTAAATTTCATTGATACAAGAGGCAGATCCAAGTCAGTAATGGCTTGGGTCCCCAAAAGAAACTAATACTTCTCATTACTGTGCAGGAACATTCAATTGATAAACAAGAGGATCAAGGATACTCAGATAGTGGATGTTCAAGGCACATGACAGGCAACAAGTCTTATCTCTCAGATTTTCAATCAATAGATGGAGGCTATGTTACCTTTGGAGGAGGTGTTGGTGGCAAAATTTCCGGTAAAGGTACAATTAAAACTGGAAATTTAGATTTTGAAGATGTGTACTATGTACAAGAGCTAAATTATAATCTTTTTAGTGTCTCACAAATGTGTGACAAAAAGAACAAAGTTCTTTTCTGTGACACTGAATGTCTTGTACTTTCTCCTGATTTTAAGATGCCTGATGAAAGTCAAGTGCTTCTTAAAATTCCTAGAAAGGGCAATATGTACAGTGTAGACATGAAGAACATTGTTCCTAAAAAGGCTTTAACTTGTCTTGTTATGGCATAGGAGGCTTGGTCATATTAATTTCAAAACCATAAATCAGATTGTTAAGAATGGTTTGGTAAGAGGTTTACCTCACAAAAGATTTGAAAATGATCAAACATGCATTGCTTGTCTTAAAGGCAAACAACACAAAGCCACTTGTAAGCCCAAGATTTTTAACTCTATCAATCAATCATTGTTTATGCTTCATATGGACTTATTTGGACCTGTTTCAGTAAGTAGTATAATGCATAAGAGATATTGTCTTGTTATTACTGATGACTATAGCAGATTTACATGGGTTTTCTTTTTAGGTTCTAAGGATGAGACTTCAAGCATTCTTAAGACATTTATTACACAGATAGAAAACCTTGTAAGCAAGAAAGTAAAAGTAATTAGATGTGATAATGGGACAGAGTTCAAGAATAGAGTTATGGATGATTTCTGCAAAGAAAAAGGTATTAGGAGAGAATTTAGTGTTGCTAGAACTCCAAAACAGAATGGAGTAGTTGAAAGAAAGAATAGAACACTAATAGAAGCTGCTAGAACTATGTTAGCTGATTCTAAGCTACCTATAACTTTTTGGGCTGAAGCAGTCAACACTGCTTGCTATGTTCAAAATAGAGTTTTAGTTGTGCAGCCTCACAATAAGACATCATATGAACTCTTTAGAGGTAGAACTCCTGCAATAGGATTTCTTAGACCCTTTGGATGTCATGTGACCATTCTCAATACCTTAGACCATCTAGATAAGTTTGATGGTAAAGCAGATGAAGGTTTCTTTGTTGGATACTCTCTCAATAGTAAAGCATTCAGAGTATACAACTTGAGAACTAAGAATATAGAGGAAAACCTACATGTGGAGTTTTTAGAAAACAAATCCAATATAGAAGGTCAAGGACCGAAATGGCTATTTGATCTTCAGTATCTAACCAATTCAATGAATTATGTACCTGTTGTTGCAGAAACTAATGATTTTTCAGGTTCACAAGCAATAGATAAGACACGGTTAGATAAGGAGACAAATCAAGATAATGTGATAATGCCAATATAGTCAAATACAAGTGTGGAATCAACTTCAACAACTGATGAATCTTCTTTTGGCAAAGCTAAAGAAGGTGTTGAAGATGAAAGAAAAGAAGATGGAACTCAGGAACAACAAATTATTTCTACTGGTGATTCTGCTGCTAGGCTTAATGTTCCTGCTGCTAGGCCAAATGATTTTGCTGCTGGCCCTTCAGAAACGAAAGAAGCAGAATTCTCAGAAGATGAGGTGGATTTGAGCAATATCCCACCTTACTATCAAGTTCCTTCTACTCCACAGACAAGGATTCACAATGTCCACTCTCTAAAAAATTTGATCGGAGATATACAATCTGGTGTGAAGACAAGACATCAACTGATGTCTCCAGACCAACAAGGGCTTCTTGATGCCCTTTATGCTTCAAAACAGCATGAGTTTTCAAACTCTTGCATGTTTGTATTTTTTCTCTCACAGGATGAACCAAAGAACATTCTTACAGCCCTAGATGATTCAAGCTGGGTAGAAGCTATGCAAGAGGAGCTTCTTCAGTTTAAGATTCAGAAGGTTTGGGTGCTAGTTGATTTACCTAAGAATGAAAAGGTAATTGGCACTAGATGGGTTTTTAAGAATAAAAGGGATGAAAGGGGCATAGTGATTAGGAATAAGGCTAGATTAGTGGCCCAAGGGTACACACAACAAGAAGGAATAGACTATGATGAGTTTTATGCTCCAGTAGCAAGGATTGAGGCAATTAGGCTTTTCTTAGCTTATGCTTCATTTTTAGGCTTCACAGTTTATCAAATGGATGTCAAGAGTGCATTTTTATATGGAACAATTGAAGAAGAGGTGTATGTTTCACAACCTCCAGGCTTCATTGACCCACAACATCCAGACAAAGTGTACAGAGTAGTTAAAGCTCTCTATGGGCTTCATCAGGCACCAAGAGCTTGGTATGCAACACTAGCTTCCTACTTATTAGAAAATGGATTTCAAAGAGGAAAGATTGATCAGACACTTTTCATCAAACAACACAAGAAGGATTTTCTGTTAGTGCAGGTGTATGTGGATGACATTATCTTTGGATCTACTAGGAAGGAGATGTGTTTAGAGTTTGAGAAGCTTATGCATGATAAGTTTCAGATGAGTTATATGGGAGAACTCACATTATTTTTGGGTCTGCAAGTTAAGCAATCAAATGAAGGAATCTTTATCTCTCAGGACAAGTATGTTGCAGAGATACTTAGAAAATTTCAATTTGCTGATTCAAAAGTTGCAAGCACGCCAATGGATTCTGAGAAACATCTTCTTAAAGACTTAGATGGAGAAAATGTAGATGTACACACATACAGATCTATGATAGGCTCCTTGATGTATCTTACATCATCTAGACCTAACATCATGTTCTCTGTTTGTGCTTGTGCAAGATTTCAAGTAACTCCAAAGGTTCTCATTTCACTGCAGTCAAGAGAATTTTTAGATATCTCAAGGGTCAACCCAGGTTGGGTCTATGGTATTTAAGGGAATCACCTTTTGACTTGGTAGCATTTTCGGATAGTGATTATGCTGGTGCTAGCTTGGACAGGAAGTCAACGACTGGAGGATGTCAATTCCTTGGGTGTAGACTTGTCTCATGGCAGTGTAAGAAGCAAACAATTGTGGCTAATTCAACAACTGAAGCTGAATATGTAGCTGCTGCAAGTTGCTGTGGTCAAGTTCTATGGCTTCAAAACCAACTCCTTGACTATGGGTACAATTTCTTAAACACTGTTATTCATATTGATAATAGTAGTACAATTTGTATTATTAAGAATCCAGTACAACATTCTAAAACAAAACACATTGAAATAAGACATCACTTTATAAGAGATTGCAATGAGAAAAGATTAATTCAAGTTCTTAAAATTGCTTCAGAATTCAACTTTGCAGATCTGCTCACAAAAGCTTTTGATGTTGGAAGGTTTCAGTACTTGGTAGCAAGTATTGGAATGCTTAATCCTCAATGATTTTAAACTTTGTCTTTTTGTAAATAATTTTTTTTTGTTTGTGCTGCGGACTCTAAAAGATACTACTGCTATTACAAAAGTTTGTGCTGCTAGTACAAATTTAAATTGTGTTATTCATACAGTTAGTCCTATGATTATTCTAATACAAGACAAGTACTTTGTACATTGTTCTTTTGGTTTTAGACTAACAATTTCAGGTATGATTATGAGAACACAAAGGATGTTTCAAGTGAAATGGAAGCAGCAGAATGATAATATCAGTTGCTGACATATTAGGTTTATGATGGACTGAGTTTGGGAATTTAAAACTCCTTAAAACTTCTTTCTTGAAACCAAAGTATGAAATTTCACATTGAATTGATGACTTAGTTGGTCAGATAGTAACTGACTCAACTCACTTTCTATCATTTTATACTTTCAAGTATAATGTGTTAATCTCAGGATATCTGATAGAAAGAACAGCTAGTAAAAGTGAATCTAACACTTGTGTTAGAGGTAACAATTGCTATGAGCTGGAAACCCTGTCAGGAAAGCCTTTTGAATAGGTTTATCTGTACACAGGCAGTTATTTATAACTGAAAACATTGGTTCTCACACAACCAGAGGTTGCTTTAAACCAAAATTTTGATTAAGTGTCTGTTATACACTTAATCCCTTCAAAATGGTTGAAAGCAGTATGGTTTTTCATAATAAAATCAATTACATACTGCTAAGGCAAAAGTTTCTTAAAAGGATTTTCAAAGAGACTCACAAAAACCATCCATTGATGGACCATGTGTCAAATGCCCCATGAATCACCTCTTATAGGAGTTAACACACCTAGAAGTGATGAGGACAGCAAATTAAACTCTTAAGGAATTGATGGCTACATGTACAACATTGTCTGAAAACAAGTTCTCATTGGTAGATCAGATAATGGAGAAAGAAATATTTTGGTACATAGTGAGAGATCTTCCAAACAAGGGGAGGAAATGTTATTTGCTTCAGGGGAGGTAATATCTCATGGGAGGAAATAAAAGCCCAAGAAAGGAAGAAAAACCCAATGTAAGGGAGGAAAAGACAAGAGCATACAAGATGATAACATGGAGGTTGAAAATGACAAGATCAGAACTAAAGGAGAAAGTTCTATCTAGGTCAAACGGAGAAAAGTTTCAATTTCAGTTCACTACGTTTGTTCATCACTTGCAAAGGCATGCTGATAGATGATTTCACTTGTTGAAACAAGCATCAAAGGTGCACAGCATCATTGCCTCTTATAATTCCTCCATCCAAGGAAATTGCACCATCTTTTAGTCCAAGATTGGAGCAATGTACTGACATTGTTAAAGTCAAAGAAGAACAAAGCAGATGAGTTACTAAGCTAGATATTAATCTTTTAGAATAGAAGATAGTTCAGATCAAGGATCTAACTATGAAGTGTTTGAAAGATCTTCACAAGTCCTCATTTAATTCAGAAACATGTTGAGAAGGATTCACATGTTTAGGGGAGGATTGTTGGGAATTAAATATTCTAAAGTTTAAGTATCGGGAAAATCTCTAAGTGTCATTCCTGCTGGTAGTACATTTCATTCCTGCTGGTAGTACATTTCATTCCTGCTGGTAGTGTACTTGATCCTGCTGCTAGCGTTAACATTCTGCTGCTGATAATGCTGCTGGTTGATGCTGCTGCTAGTGCATCTGTTCCTGCTGCTAGCGATAACTCATTGTTGCTGCCATAAGCTTTCTGCTGCTGAGTGGATAAGTATGAGAAGATATTATGTGTATTTAGTCAACAATATACGGTAGATAATATTTTACCTCATGTGATCAGTCATAATGTTATATTTAGTGATCAAGTTGTATGTACAAGATACATGTTGTATCTTAGTTACTTACACACGATTCATCCTAGCAAGTAGCTAGACAAAACTTTAACTTATTGTAAAAGATCTTCTTGGACTATAAAAGAAGATCTTAGACTAGTTCTTATAAGTGTGTGTCAAATTAATGCTTATCATAGAACTTCCATAACTGTTAAGAACAATCACAACCATTGCAACTCGAACCTTTTGTATTATTATCAATAATATTAATCGTTTGGTGATATATCTTTGTGTGTTCATTGTTCATCGTTCACAAGCATACTAACTCCATTTCCAATAACAAAAACAAATAACCTTCTAAGTGTGGTTAAGTAAATTCCGCGTACTTGATCATATTAACTCAAAATATCACATACACACCAAGCAAAGGTCTAACACCCTCAAGTGTATAACGAAAATCGAATCCTCTCACCACCTCCACCACAAAACAATGAGCCTTCTCTTCCTTCCAACTTTCCAAGGCATGATTGCTCCATGTGCGAAAGAACGGCTCATTTGGCTCAAAGGACCAACATCTTGGTTCATGAGCTTCAAAACGAGATGAGGTTCATTTTGAACCACATTCTCGAACGCCTAAATGCAATCTCTCATCCTCCGCAATAGGCAATTTTTAGTTTCTTCCTAGTCTCCTTTTATAGGATTTCATAGGATTGTTTTAGGAATTCTCTATTTTTAGGAACTTTTTCTTTTTATGTAACATCATGGTTTGTGACTTATGTCACAAACAATTTTCAAGTAATGAATGTTATATTTATGCTTATGGGTGATCACTATTTGGCATAATATCTTGGTTTGTTTGATTCACTAACTTTATTGTATGATTAGTTTGAATTCTCATAATGATTTGACCACTTATACTTAGGTGCATTTTTGATCAGACACGTATTTTTGACTTTTTAAAGTCAAATGGGCTGAACTATCATGTTTGGTTGACCTATACATATGCATTATGCTACTTGGTTGGATTGATTCACAACTCACCTTTGTTTTGTAGCTTTTCTCAACCTTGAATCATATACGTTGGTACCCTAGCAACGGGGAGTATAGATCAAGGGGGAGTATATTTTATACTAACTCATTATTTTGTAGCATTTCTCATCATTGAAACATATACGTTGGTACCCTAGCAATGGGGAGTATACATCGAGGGGAAGCATATCTTATTCTAACCATTTGTTTTGTAGGATCATGCATCATAACCTTAGCACTCCAATTAGGGGGAGTATAATCCAAGGGGGAGCTTTAAAATTCTCAAAATCATTAAAACAATCTTGGTACTCCAATTTAGGGGGAGTAATAACCAAGAAATGTGCACCACATTCCGCTACGCATATCTTCTTTTTGTTTCGACAAAAAAGGGGAGATAGGATTAAGTTTATACATTACTGTGATCATCACAGTACATATTTTTTACATCACAGTACATGTTTTCATGCTTAAAATAGTTTTTAAACTTGCATAAAACTAACTTAATCTATATTTTTAAAAGACTTTCACTTTACTTATTTCATTTCTTAAAAATAAACTTTATGTTTTGTCATCAATAAAAAGGGGGAGATTGTTAATACAAATATCGTCCTAAAAACGTTATTTATATTTTACGATCTTTGCTTTATTTTGTTAATGACAATTATAAGGTTTATCTTTAGCAAAGCATAAATATAAGTGAAAGTCTTTTACATTTATAGTAACAAGTATTTTAAAAATACATATTACATAATCACTAGGAATAATATTACATACATTTTACGTTTACATGTTTCACTTTTATTTCTTAAATTAGAAATATTAACATGACATCATGGCATACCTCATTTTGATATCTTGAGTATTTGAGAAATATTTTGGTAAGATCTTTAAGTAACAAAGTTGACTTTGCAAGATCTTGAAATGACTTGTCAAGATATAGAATGATATGGAAAGATTTGTAAAAACCTTAGCTGTCTGGTTCCCGCGGAACCAAACAACTACAAGGGCGGATCCCTTTTATTGGATCCGCCAAATCCGCCGGTTGTCCCCTCAGTTTTGCCTATAAATAGCAAGCTGATCATTCAGGCACTACCATCACTCATATAGCTTAAATTATATATTCATTCATTTATACATCACTAACCCATATCATTCATTTCATTCTTAGTGATCTATCTTTTGTAGCAAAGAAGATCAAGCATACAAGCTTCAACAGACTGTTGCAAGTTTTATTAGTTAGATACTGTGTGATTTGTTAGTGTTCACACATCATTGTTATACCTTTCATTCAGTAGAGTTTGGTTAGTGTTTTAGTCCTTAAAACAAAAAGAGTATCGGGAGTGGTTGTACCCTTGTTAAAGAACCAACGGGAGTGGTTGTACCCTTGTAAAGAACCCGGTGTTTAGCTTAGTACCGGATAAAGAGTAAGCGACGTGTAAAGGTTTTCTCCGCCTAGAAGGGAGCTTGTTTCTTAGTGAAGAAAAACCCTCGAGTTAGAGGCTCGAGGAGTGGAGTAGGGCAAGGAAGAGAGTCCTTGTAGCCGAACCACTATAAACATCCGTGTTGTGTGGTTTGATCATTTCTTTCCTTACTTGTTAATTATATATTGCTTGATTGTTTGTTTTACTTTGAAATCACGTTAAGTATACAAAGCGAAGAAAAGTTTAAATCGGTAAAAACTATTCAACCCCCCTCTAGTTTTCCACATCTTGAGTAACGTAGCTCTGATACCAATTATGGAAAACTAGAAGGGGGTTGAATAGTTTTTACCGTTTTTAAAATTAATTCGCTTTGAATCCTTAATGTGATTCCAACTTAATGCAAATAATCAAACAATATAAATGAAACAAGTAAGGAAAGAAACAATCAAACCACAACACGGATGTTTATAGTGGTTCGTTCTACAAGGACTCTCTTCCTTGCCCTACTCCACACCTCGAGCCTCTAACTCGAGAGTTTTTCTTCACTAAGAAACAAGCTCCCTTCTTGGCGGAGAAAACCTTTACACGTCGCTTACACTTTATCCGGTACAAAGCTAAATACCGAGTTCTAGTTCTAGGTAGAACCAACCTAACGTCGCTTACACTTTTTCCGGTACTAAGCTAGATACCGAGTTCTTTACAAGGGTACAACCACTCCCGACACTCTATGTGTTTTGAGGACTAAAACACTAACCGATCACTACTGAATATTTGGCGTAACAATGATGTGTGATAAACTACAAATCACACAGTATCTAACTAACAAGACTTGCAACAATGTGTTGAAGCTTGTGATGCTCAATCTCTTTGCTACAAAAGAAAGATCTCTACAAATGAAATGAATGAATGAATGAGTTAGTAATATATGAAAGAATGTATAATGTAGTTTATGCTGTATGAGTGATGAGAGAACGTGAATGATCAACTTGCTATTTATAGGTGATGAACTCAAATAAGTACATTTTATTACTATCATTTATCCTATTAATTTGACTTGTTTTACTATATTATGTATGAGGATTGATACTTAATCGTTTACTTTGTAATTCTCAGGTAAAAACAAGCATTTGGTGAAACTTAGCGATTTTGGACTAATTATGGAGCAAAACATGCAAGAAGTTAAGAGTCTACTGAAATGAAGAAGATCAAGACTAATCTGCTCCAGATGCGCCGCATCTCACTCATTACATACGGCGCATCCCTATTAAGATTCCACCAGATACGATCCAAGATACAAGAGGACATGCGCCGCATCTAATCATGGAGTTACGCCGCATCTTCTGGCGGTGTACGAATATTCCTGAATATTATAATCTTGGACCCCACGCGAAGTTAAGTCAATGCGCCGCATCTACTTACTAGATGCGCCGCATCTTCCCTCAGACAGAAACTATAAATACCCCAAGACCAGACGAATTTCGAGAGCAATAAATTAGATTCGAAGACCGAAGCAGCAGAACCCTAGGACGAATTCAGTCAAGGAGGCAGCACAAGACACACCAAACGAAGATACAAGAGCTGTAAGAAGGTGCTGCATGTGTTTAATTCATTAAGTAGTTTTGTTTTATTGTGTTAGCAAACTTTAATTCATCAGGATTGGTGGCTTGTGTAATGTGACAACGAAAGATTGCACTCCCTTTAATACTTGCTTTCCCATCAATTAAAGTTTATATGTTGATGTCTTTGGTTACTACTTATTAGTGCATTGATAACCTCTGTGTTTATTAGTGGCTTGCGGGCATTTGACTGCGGAAAATAATGTGGCTCCCACGGTTATTACTAAATTGATCACTTAGGAATAACTTTTAGACATAAGTAATCATTAAGGGTTTACTCGCCGATAAGAATAGGACCAACGAGAAAGGGTTAACTACATACACTTCATATAAGGCTATCAATAAAACAAGTGACAATCTACTTAATCATAAGGACAGCCCTCTTACTGTCTCGAGTATTTATCTGTGTACGTGTGTGCTACTTGCTGATTCGTGCCTATTGGTTTATTTTATTATTTAATTGCAAACAAATCGTGCCAGTCTCTCAGGCTGAAACCCCCTTGCGTTAGGATATTAAAATACTGATTAGAATAACGAGATAATACGTTCCACTCTTAGTGATCGACACTCTACTTACCATTATATTCATACTGACCGGGTACACTGCTCGTTAAGTGTGTGTGTTATTGATAAGTCGGCTAAATATAAATTTAAAACTTGAGTAGGCATTAAAACTGCTAAACCGCAACGACACATCACGCGCATCAAGTTTTAAGCGCCGTTGCCGGGGAGTGAATTGTTATTATCTGTTAATTTGATTAGTATTTTAATTAGGTTTTTCTTTTTATTAGATTAATTGCATCATTGTATTATTTTGCATATTTGTTGTTTTGTGTGTTATTTGTTTGCTTTTATTTTTGTTTTTGTGTTTATTTTTGTTTGTGTGTTTTAATTTTTGTTTTTATTTTTCGTATTTTTTCTGTTCTGCTATCGTTGTACTGTGCTAAATCAAACGATACGGCGCATCTGATCTCTCAGATACGACGTATTGCGTTTAATTTTTTTAAATACAACGCGTTTAATTAATTCGATACGACGCATCTTTTCCCCAAGATACGGCGTATCTGTTTTTAATAAGAAATTTTTTTTCCTACGCGATAAAGTAATACGACGCATCTGCTTTAGCAGATACGACGTATCTGTTTTTGATAAAAAAAAAAATTTCTAAACGATAACGCCATACGACGCATCTGCTTTAGCAGATACGGCGTATCTATTATTTTAATTAAAAACAGTTTGCGAATTGTTAAACAGATACGACGTATCGATTTCTATCGATACGGCGCATCTTCTGAATCAAAAATCTTGTATTTTTAAACGTAACGAAAATACGGCGCATTAACTTTCGTTAATACGACGTATTTAATTTTAAATAAATATCGATTTTTGATTAATTAATCCGATACGGCGCATTCATAAATTCTAAGCGGCGTATCTATTTTCTGAATAAAGTCTGATTAAATTTTAACGATTATAAGATACGGCGTATCCAACTTTTTGGATACGGCGCATCGTCTGCAGATATCAGTAACTTTAGTTTTTCGTATTCCGTTTTCGTTATTAATTATCTGATATATTACTTTCTCGAGCATACCCTACTGATATTTTTGTGTTGATTTCAGGAAGTGCATGACCAGGAGTTCTATGAAGAACTTGATTCAACCTTTCGAAGATCCTGAACGAGCCCTACATTCGCTTAAAAGGCTTTTCAACACAAGAAGCTTTGATCTTTCAAGTTCACTCGAGCTTGATTACTTTTCTGAAGAAAAAGAGGAAGTTGAAACAGAAACAATGGGCGAAAACACTACTATGGAGGAATACATGAACAGTACCCGTGCTGATTACACTTCAGGAGTTGCTAGACCTAAGTTTGATGATAAGTCAAAATTTGAATTGAAGGGTCAGTTTCTCAAGGAATTAAGAGAGAATGCTTTCAGTGGGACGGAACATGAGGATGCTAATGAGCATGTTGAAAAGGTCCTGGAGATTGCAGATTTGTTTACTTCAGAAGGAGTGACTGACGATCAAATCATGCTAAGAATCTTTCCACTCTCACTAAAAGGAGCTGCTAACAAGTGGCTAAGGAATGAACCTGCGAGTTCAATCACTACATGGGGAGATTTGAAGAGAAAATTCCTGAAGAGATATTGTCCACCTGCTAAGACTGCTAAAAAGATGGAGGCTATCAATAGTTTCAAGCAAGAGCCTGATGAAACTCTTTATCAAGCTTGGGAACGATTTAAAGATTTATTGGTAAAATGTCCTCAACACTATCTAACCCCTATGCAGGAGATAATATTGTTTTATCAAGGATTGGACGTGCCTACAAGACAGATTTTGGATGCTAAGGGAGTTGTACCTCAAATGAGTGCAACTAATGCTAGGAAAGCAATCCAAGAAGCTGCCGATCATTCTCAAAAATGGCACGATGGGACCTCTACTAGATCTAAGAGCAGCACTAATTTTGACGGGATTGCTGCTATTCAAGCTCAATTGGATAAAATTAGTAGAGAAATGAAGAAGCGTGATGAAAGAGCGTATGCTGCCCAAGTTGGATGTGAAAAGTGCGAAGGACCTCACTACACTAAAGATTGCCCGAATAAGAATGAAAGTGAGACGTTTGAAGAAGCATATTACACCCAATTTGGACAACCATTCCGACCTTCGGGGAGATTTAGGGAAGCTACACCGGGATTATATCAAAGGAACAACTTCAATCCCGCTTATCAAGAAAGGAGGCAGACTTTAGATGATACTTTAAAGCAAATTATGACCGATGCTGCTAAAAGACATGAAGAAAATACTGCTATGATCAAAGAAATTCGAGCTTCAACGGACACTACTACAAGAAATCAAGGAGCTTCGATCAAAGCATTGGAACAACAAATTGGTCAAATGAGCAAAGTTCTTCAAGAAAGGGGATATGGAAGTTTACCGAGCTCAACTGAAACCAACCCAAGAGATCATGTCAAGGCCATAAGCACCACTGAAGAAGTCACTCCTAATATACCTAGAAGATCGATGAATGGTAATGATGGTGCAAGACCCGAATTTTTCTTTAATTCTTCAATCAGCTTAAGGAGACTACTAAAAGAGAAGACAAAGATTGAAGAGGAGATCAAGGCAACAATGAAAGAAGAGAACCCTGCAACCGACTCAAATGCCTTGCCTCATAAAGAAAGAGACCCAGGAAGTTTTACTCTACCTTGTTCTATTAATAATATATCTTTCAATAATGTGTTAGCTGACTTAGGAGCTAGTGTTAGTGTTATGCCTCTTAAGACATTCACTACCCTAGGACTAGGAAAATTAGCACCAACTAAGTTACTTATTAAATTGGCTGATAAAACGGTAAAACGACCTGAAGGAATTGCTAATAATGTGCTAGTTAAGATTGAGCAGTTTATTTTTCCCGTAGACTTTGTTATACTAGACATGCCCGAGGATGTTAAGATTCCTTTAATCCTCGGAAGACCTTTCTTGTCTACTGCCCATGCTAAGATTGATGTGTTTAAGAGAAAAATCTCATTAAGGTTAGGGAATAATAAACTAGTCTATAAGTGCCAAGATCCGGTTAAAAGCATAATTAGAGGTGTTTATGTGCTAGGATTAAGAGAGCGTATGGACCTCGATCTTGAAGCTAGACTTATGGGAGAAACATTGATTCAAAACAACTCAACTAATCCTAATCATGAGAACTTTGAGGAATTCATTGACCTTAATGTACCTACTGAACTTAGACGCAATGTTGTTAATGATTCTGATGATGAGTGGTATGATTGTGTAGTAATTAATAAACGTAGGAGAATAGTTGAGAAAACAAATTTGAATAATGATGTGTTTATTGAACTACCACCCCACCTTGCTTATTTGTGCCTATATGATAATAAGAATTTCCCGTCTATCATTTTGTCATCTCTGCCCGAAAGGGACAGGACTTTGTTTATGCAGATATTAAAGAAGAACGGCGTGGAAATTAAGGACGAGCAAGGAGTGTTCAATATTACTGAATTGGCGATGAAGGAGCGCGATGTTTCCGACTCCTTCAATGATCGATATTAAAGAGCTGAACGTGAGTCTAACTTGAAGACTCTGGAATAAAGACAAGTGCTTACCGGGAGACAACCCGGAGAATATTTATTATTCTGTTTTTGTGTCGAGTCAGTCAGGCCGCCGAGGATACGGCGCATCTCAATTCTGAGATGCGACGCATCTCCTGCAATGGTCATATCTTATTTTATTTTTCTGCATTTTTATTTTCGACTTTAAAACTATTTATCAGTTTATTTTAATGCGGCGCATCCCTGGTTAAGGATGCGGCGCATCTTTATTCTGATCCGTATTAATTCCAGGCTCGATACGGCGTATCTTCTTCCATAAGATACGGCGCATCGACTGACCTGATGATTTTCAGTTTTAATTTTTAAGTTTTATTTTTCCTAACTACTAATGTATTATGCAAGTTTGAACCTTTCTTATCTTAGGTGTGTTTTAAAGTGTTGGTGGTATTATAGTTTCCTGGATTTCCTGTGGATACATCAAGTATTAAGCTTTAACGTTCTCATCCACAAGAAAGATGATTTTTGCTCTTATACTAATGGAGGATCATACCGAGCAAATCTCAGGGGAGTTTTTCTGTTCTAATTCTTTTATTTTCCAGTTTTTAACCTTTTATACAAACAACGAGGACGTTGTTTAACTTAAGTGGGGGGATTGGAGAATTAGAACACTTAACACTTACTTGTCCTTAAACTTTTCAAAATATGCTTAAAATGTGCTTAATATATAAAAATTTAAAAATTTTTAGCATGTTTTTGTTTAAGATCTAAGTTGCATAGCTGCACACAAGATGTTATTTTCAAAAATTGTGATTTTTCAAAATTCACAAATCTATGAGTGTGCCGGTGACTTGTAAACTTTAGAACTTGGCTTGTATACTATTCGAGACCACCATAATGAGTATTATTTATATAATTGGAATGACTTGTCTAAATTGGTAAATTTCTAGGATTACACCCAAATAGCCTATTATATGTTATGTGTTATTAACTAACTACACTGGTTAGTTAACCCCCGTATAAACCCTTTTGTTACTCTCATTTTTAGAGTAAGATACCCCTAGAAAAACACTCAGAGCCATTCCTTTCGTTTCTTACACCTATGTTTAAAATATTTCGTTACACCCTTACACCTTAGCCTACCCTGTAGATTAGAATCCGTGGTTGGTTAATTGCTATAGGCAAAGTGTGTTTCCTTACATTACCTGTGTTCGCGTGCGTAATTCATTATCTATGGTTAGGTCGGGAAATTGCACAATGCAATTGGAGTGAAAGTAAATATTGTATATCTTTGAGTTTATTTTTCGTGTGTTTACTACTTTCACTATTACCGTTATTTCTGAAGTATGAAAAGTATGGAAAAATTATCCAGAATTATCATTGTAGTGATGTGGTGAAATTTTACACATCTATGTCTATATTTGAAAAAAAAAAAAAAAAAAAAGAAAAAAAAAAAAAAAAAAAAAAAAAAAATCGAAAAAATAAGAAAAGAAAAAGAAAGAAAGAAAAGTTGGAAGTTTGTTTTAACCAACTTATGTAAAGTTATGTAAGTGGTTGATATCACCACTATTTGTTATATATTATATCTATGGATTGAATGGGAATTGGCAGTTATGGGAACGCCAATTAAGGTTTATTCTTTGATTAAGATCTTGTTGAGTATAATTCGTGTCTACCTAAAGCGTGTGTTTCAAGTGTTAAAGCGTGAGTTATTCAATGATATGAGTCTTATTCATGGGATGGTTGGGATAGTGATTAACCACACTTAGGATTTTAATTTATTTGTTTTGTTTATTTTTCATTTTACACCAATTTATATCCCAAATGTTATCCATACCTTGTATTATTCTTTATCCGACCAAACCTTTGATTTATTGAGATTAGGGATTTGAGCAATCTTAAGTATCGTAGTCGTGGATTCGGCTATGTATTTATGATTTTGTCGCCCTTTTTGATATATTATTATTGGTGAAGTTTGGACCTATCTTTAGCCTATTCGAGTTAAGGATTTGAGCGATTGCAAGTATCGTGTTCGTGGATTCGATCATGTATTTGTGATTTTGTCGCCTTTTCTGGAATTTGAGATCGATAGTGATCAAGAATAATTAACCCTTAAGCCTAAAAACCCTTTTTACCGCCTTAGACTTGTTATTCCTTAGCTTTAGTGGAGGAGATGTGTATACTTGCAAAGCTTATGATAGAATATTCGTCACGACTGGACAGTTAAACGATTAGATTTGCTTTTATCAACTTATTTTACGTTACTTCTAATTCGTTAAGTGTTTGGTTGTGTGATTATGAAATAAACGAATACATGCTTAAATATAAAAATAAATCCTAACATCTTTTAGGATACATTTTCATAAGAGAAATTCTAAGGTTTACTTGGGGACAAGTAAAGTTCAAGTGGGGGGATATTTGATGAACTCAAATAAGTACATTTTATTACTATCATTTATCCTATTAATTTGACTTGTTTTACTATATTATGTATGAGGATTGATACTTAATCGTTTACTTTTGTAATTCTCAGGTAAAAACAAGCATTTGGTGAAACTTAGCGATTTTGGACTAATTATGGAGCAAAACATGCAAGAAGTTAAGAGTCTACTGAAATGAAGAAGATCAAGACTAATCTGCTCCAGATGCGCCGCATCTCACTCATTACATACGACGCATCCCTATTAAGATTCCACCAGATACGATCCAAGATACAAGAGGACATGCGCCGCATCTAATCATGGAGTTACGCCGCATCTTCTGGCGGTGTACGAATATTCCTGAATATTATAATCTTGGACCCCACGCGAAGTTAAGTCAATGCGCCGCATCTACTTACTAGATGCGCCGCATCTTCCCTCAGACAGAAACTATAAATACCCCAAGACCAGACGAATTTCGAGAGCAATAAATTAGATTCGAAGACCGAAGCAGCAGAACCCTGGGACGAATTCAGTCAAGGAGGCAGCACAAGACACACCAAACGAAGATACAAGAGCTGTAAGAAGGTGCTGCATGTGTTTAATTCATTAAGTAGTTTTGTTTTATTGTGTTAGCAAACTTTAATTCATCAGGATTGGTGGCTTGTGTAATGTGACAACGAAAGATTGCACTCCCTTTAATACTTGCTTTCCCATCAATTAAAGTTTATATGTTGATGTCTTTGGTTACTACTTATTAGTGCATTGATAACCTCTGTGTTTATTAGTGGCTTGCGGGCATTTGACTGCGGAAAATAATGTGGCTCCCACGGTTATTACTAAATTGATCACTTAGGAATAACTTTTAGACATAAGTAATCATTAAGGGTTTACTCGCCGATAAGAATAGGACCAACGAGAAAGGGTTAACTACATACACTTCATATAAAGCTATCAATAAAACAAGTGACAATCTACTTAATCATAAGGACAGCCCTCTTATTGTCTCAAGTATCTATCTGTGTACGTGTGTGCTACTTGCTGATTCGTGCCTATTGGTTTATTTTATTATTTAATTGCAAACAAATCGTGCCAGTCTCTCAGGCTGAAACCCCCTTGCGTTAGGATATTAAAATACTGATTAGAATAACGAGATAATACGTTCCACTCTTAGTGATCGACACTCTACTTACCATTATATTCATACTGACCGGGTACACTGCTCGTTAAGTGTGTGTGTTATTGATAAGTCGGCTAAATATAAATTTAAAACTTGAGTAGGCATTAAAACTGCTAAACCGCAACGACACATCACGCGCATCAATAGGCAAACTGATCAAACAGTCCACGAATTTGGTGGATCCAAATCCAGGGGTCCGCCCTTTATGCTGTTTGGTTCCGTCAGGACCTGACAGCTAATCTTTACATATCTTTTCAAATCTTGCCAAGATCTTACACAATCCAATTCTTTGCTTGAAAATCTTTCCAAGATATTTACTAAATCTTCAAGATATCCTAAAGATATCCAAATGATGTATGCAATGATGTCATGTATACATTTCTATTTTAAGAATAAAAATGTAAACATGTAAATGTATATATGTATGTTCTAAGTATATTCTAGTGATCATGTAGCATGCAAATGAGTTTTTAAAAGCTTGTTACTATAAATGTAAAAGACTTTAACTTATATTTATGCTTTGCTAAAGATAAACTTTATAATTATCATTAATAAAATATAGCAAAGATCGTAAAATATAAATAACGTTTTTAGGACAATATTTGTATTAACACGTTATTATACAACTTTTGTACGTTTTTATACATTTTCATCTATTCTTATACGTTTTTTTATATTTTATACGTTTTCATCCATTTTTATATGATTTTCGTACATTTTTATACGCTTTAAAAACGTATAAAAACGGATGAAAACGTACAAAAATCGTATAAAAACGTACAAATCCATATAAACATATAATAACGGATTAAAACGCTTAAAAACGTACAAAAATCGTATAAAATGGTTAAAAACAGATGAAAATGGTAAAAACGCATCAACACGTATAAAACCGTACAAAAATGTACAAAACAGATGAAAACGTATAAAAAACTTATAAACATTAAAAAACGGTCGAAAACGTATAAAAACAAACGAAAACGTATAAAAATGTATGAAAACATATATATAAAAACGTAGAAAAATCGTATGAAACATACAAAAAGTATAAAACCGGATGAAAACGTATAAAAACTTAAAAAACGTACAAAAAGCGGACAAAAAAACAGATGAAAACGTAATTATAAAATGTAAAATGACATAAAAGGACATATCTATAGTTGTGAACAAATGTGTAGAAAACTAGAAGGGAGGTTGGATAGTTTTACCGATTAAAACTTCTTTTTTAAAACTTATAGATCGACTTATGTTAATCTAGTTTTGACATGTTGGATATTGATAGTAGTAAAGCATATAAAACTAAACTACGAGAGAGATAGAGAGACACAACCATAACACAAGTATTTATAGTGGTTTGGCTACAAGGTCACCTTCCTTGCCCTACTCCACTCCCCGAGTCACCTACTCAAGAGTTCGTAAACACTTCACAACACAAACTCCTTTCACTTGGCGGAAAAGCCTTCACAACGTCACTTACACTTTATCCGGTACAAAGCTAGATACCGGGCTTTTCCACGAGGTAAAGCCAAACATTCGTCGCCTACACTTTATCCGGTACAAGGCTAGATACCGGGTCCTTAGCACGGCGGACCAAACCAACACAACTAGCACAACATGACTAAAGGATCCAACGTCCTTTTACACCTAAGGACTCAACATATCTACAACACCCTTTTGAGAAGAAGAAAGAACAAGATGCACTTCTGTGATCTTGGAGGAGAAGAATCATAGCAACTCATATCACGAGCTTGCAAGTCTTCGAGAGGTCGTGATCTCGCCTTTTAGAAGGAACCTAGAGAATCACAAAGAAAGACTACATAGAAAGATCATTTGATCTGTGGTTAGAGAGTTTAGAACATAGAGAGAAGGTATGTCTAAAAGGGGTGAGAAGCAAGAGAGAAATGTCTCACTATTTATAGGCAAACTGTCCACTGTTCACCCGGATCCGGCGGATCATTTCCCAAAGGGATCCGGCCAGTGTAATCCAAGGGATCCGGCTATCTGGTATCAACAGTTCGGATTTTGGTTACATTTTCGGGTTTTGGGTTATGGGTTATGATCCATGGATAGATGATGTCATACCTGATGTCAAAGACATCTTTGGGTCATGGGTCATGAACTTTGGGTTATGGGTCATTGACCTTGGGTCATGGGTCATGGGTTTTACCCATTATGGATGTCATGCATGATGTCATGCAATGAGTCATGGGTCATGGGTCAAACTCCATGGGTTATGGTTTATGGGCTTGATTTTTGGGTCATGGATAGTCCAAGTCTTTTATAATCAATTTACAAGTAGCATGTATTTTATAAAATATAAGTAACTAGTTTATTTAAGTGTTTTTATAAAATGGTTTTGGTTTTATGTGAATTTGTTAACTAAATAGGTTTATTTGTATTAACCGAATGTTTGGAGGGTATATCAGTAATTTAAAGTTTTAACAGCTCTAAGATGTTTAAAAAGCTGCATAAATCAGCTTTTTATTTAAGAGCTATTTGTTTGAAATAAAGTTTAAAGTTAATGTATCCAAACAGAGCTACTTATTTTAGAGAAAATTATTTTTTAATAAAAAACTAACAGCACCCTAAAAAGCCCCTACCAAACAGACCCTTTAACTTTTATTTCTCTTTAATTAGTGGATTATTTAGTGGTAGGACTGTTTCTTCAAATGGTGATGTTGTATGTGTCCCCTTAGCAAATGACAATCACAATAAATCATTTTTTTTTTGAACGGTACAATCACAATAAATCATACTCCG
This sequence comes from Artemisia tridentata subsp. tridentata, assembly GCA_021014915.2. Classification (NCBI taxonomy): domain Eukaryota; kingdom Viridiplantae; phylum Streptophyta; class Magnoliopsida; order Asterales; family Asteraceae; genus Artemisia; species Artemisia tridentata. The sequence continues at coordinate 352,022,964 of CP139505.1, forward strand.
TAGTTGACAAATCTTTCGTCTAATAAAAGCGGAGGGTGCAGCTCGTCTTCGGGCTCGTTGTGGCTGACGTGGAGCTCGCCGAGCTTCGCCGAGCTTCGTTTTCATTCCCTTGCTCGTCTGCACGACGAGCTAAATGTTCTGACAATTTTTTTTTTTTTTTTTTTTTTTTTCAATTGTGTGTGTGTAATTGACTGTGTGTACGCTGCTGATGATGAAGAAGAAGGCAAATGATGTACTTTTTTTAGTTTAATTTTGTTAAAAATTTGGGCTTTGATTTTGGGCCAAGGATGCATTTTCTTTTTCTTTATTATAACACTAATAACAGTTAGACTAAAAAAATATTAGAACTTTTTTTTTTTGAATGTTATTTTTATTATTTAAATTTTATGTATTGTATTTTTATTTTAATAAAATGAATTTAGTTTATTTGGGTATTTGAATAAAAGAAATAAAAAAAGATAGTGGTGGGGCCCAAATGAGTAAGCTGTGGTTTGTTGTTTGAGGAGGGGAGTTGTTAGTTGTGGTTTGTTGTGATGACGTGGCACCCCGTAGGGCTCGAATGAAGAGGAAAGGTTCCTCACTGCACCCCTGCTCTAATATACAGTAATTCTTAATAAGCATCAAATGATTTGTTCTTTAATAAGTTTTTCTTTTATTTAAATATGATCATATCTAGTGACGGAACTTCAACACGTTTGTTGGAAGGCCAAAATAAAAAAAAATTAGTACCTCCGTTTCAAAATATAAGTCCAATTTGGCTTTTTGAATCGAACTTTGACTTTAAATATTTTTGTTTGTATTACATATCACTTGATGAAAATTATATCAAATGAAAATACATTTAAAACACTATATATTTATATATTTTGCATCAAGTATCATATAATAAAAACGAAAATATTTAAGATCAAAGTTCGATTCAAAAAGTCAAACTGTACTTATATTTTAGGACGGGAGGAGTAATATTTTGCACAACTAACGACTAACATTGTATAGTAAGTACTTAGGAGTAAATGTTTGCCCTTATGAAGTTCCATCATATGTATATAGATCACTCATTGCTTTCGTATACGAAGATTACGATAGTATTCTCTCAACCATCTTCTCATCTTCTCATGATCTTCACTTCATCCTTTCGTTGTTTAATCAACCATTCAGGATCACTCTTACGCGAGGGTGATAAGTCCAAACAATGTGAACCTGCTTCAAAAGCATGTAACTAGTGAAATTGATTTAAATGTTTATGTGAACACGACCCTAACTAAGAATCTTTTAATTAGTGTAGCTTCTTTCACATTTTAGTGCATTAGTGCATAAGAAGTGGAAATCGACATGTGTATAGAAACGTACCGTTGGTAGTTTTTATGGCCACTATACTCTCTGATATGTCCTCCAACACTCTGATATGTCCTCCAAGGCTCCAACACTCTAGAATGTAAAAGAGAAGATAACATTTCAATCATTATATCACGCTAGTTGAGGTTTTTAGGTGAGGATCGTACTCTGAAAAGTTATTTAACAAAGTATCTATTTCTTAAAATAATTAACATAATACAACCTCCGTGTCAAAATAAGTGTCCTTTTTGACTTTTCAGAGTCAAAATGATTTAACTTTGACCTTATCTATTTTTGCGTATGTTATATAATACTTGATGCAAAATATATGAATGGATTGGGTTTTAAGTGTATTTTTTATTGGTATAATTTTTCATTAAACATTATATAAAACAAAAAAAATATGTAAGGTCAAAGTTGAACCAGTTTGACTCTGAAAAGTCAAACTGAACACTTATTTTAAGACGGAGTGAGTATTAAGTTATTATATTTTTCTTTGTAAAATCATAAAAACTAATGAAAGGTGGCATTCTTAGTAGCCATCGTCATCGTCTCCATCTATGTGATCATCTCATTTATCCTCATCATTGCCAAGTCCATCACCGGCGATAGTGATAATATATGCTATGATTTGGACGTCACCACTTGACGGAATTTTATGTGTTTTTCTATTTTACGATCCTGACGTCAACATGCATGATTTCGGCATCATCCCCTTGAGGAACAATGACGTAAACAAACTGTTGGAAAAATGGTTTTGCAAAATGATTTTTTGCAAATCTTTTGACACTATTTAATATATGTATATGTTATATATATATTTATATTTCTAGGTAGCTTTGCGTTCTCCTTGACGAGAGCTTCGCAACGAGCTAAAATGTGTCAAATATGGAGTTGATATGAATGAGATATCGTGTCTCAAAGTGAGGCACGTGAAACACAATATATGGGAAAAATGTTGCATCCCACATCGCCCAAAACAGGAAGTGAAATCTTGCTTATAAGGGAATCTTGGTATTGGCTATCAAATTCTTTTAGTTGGGTTTTACTCCTATACCTACGTGCGCGCGCGCAGGGGGGGTGTAGATTTTGGGATTTCTGGGCCAAATTGAGTTCGAAGCTTCTGAACTCATGCGAGCCTACGCGACCTGCAGACACGAATGCAGCTCCGAAAATTCTCCTGTGCGCGTATCTTTTTGCTGCAAATTCCGGTTAATTTTTCTATAAGTTTCTGTAAATTGACTAAGTTATACAGAATATATTGTGTGTGAATAAAAGATATGCATATCATGTTTATGATATAACTGATTTGCAAATCGGGTTATAATTTTAGCTGATATACTGTCTTGGTGTCCAAGACAAGTTTAGGCTATAAATTAAACCTTATTCTCGTTCAGTTGAACATCCAGAAAAACGTAGCTAATACCAGACGTATTCCAGCAGTCCTTCGATCAGAAACATACAAGTTGCTTCCGTGAATTTTCAGGCAAGTTTGTCACGTCCGGCTGTACATCAGCTTTAGCCGTTGTACCCTTGGAAACAGACGACGAATCTGTTTTAAGGGAATCGTGTTAAACACGAGCCTCGACCGACCTTTACTTTTTTCATTTATTTATCATTCATAGTGTCTGTCATCTTCTTCTACCCCTTTCTGTCCGTATTTAATTTTCTGTTATTTTCTGTTAATTATATTCCTTGTAATCTGATTTTATTAATGAAAAGTGTACACCGTTTCCCACAGTCTTAAAACAGATTCTGTTTAACAAAATTAATACACTTTTCGTATAATCGAAGTAATTATCAATTAACAGATTGCATATACAAACTGTTTTCTGTCGAAACCAAGATTGACTTTCTTTGGTAAACCAGTTTTCTTAACAGGTTTTTAATTTTCAGATTTGGTGTACAGATCTAAAACGTTTTTAAACCAGTCTATTCTTATCAGTTTATATTGAAGCTAAGATTGAGTTTCTGTTAAACTGATCTATTTTATTTAGTTTCTTATTAGGTTTATTTAAATCTAGATTAATTGAAACCAAGATAGAGTTTCTTTGAAGCAGATTCGGTACAAGATTTTAGGAAATCAGGATAAAATTTCTTAGATACCGATTGTATAACAGTTGACTTAACTGTTTGTGTTTGGTGAATTTTCTGGATGACTAACACCACTACCCCTCCTGTGAATACTACTGTGAATGTACCTGGTGTGCCAGTTACCAACACGGTTGCTAATCATGCTGAGAAACCAGAGAAATTCAATGGGCAGAATTTTAAGAGGTAGTAACAGAAGATGTTCTTCTATCTCACTACCTTGAACCTTGCGCTGTTCTTAAAAGAGAATCCACCTCACGTGGAACCTTTTGCAGAAGGTCAATCCTCCAATCAACAGGTCGTTCAAGCCTTGGAAGCATGGAAACATTCAGACTTTTTGTGTCACAACTATGTTCTGAATTGGTGGACTCTTTGTACAACGTGTACTGCAAGACCAAGACTGCCAAAGAATTATGGGAGTCATTGGAACGCAAGTACAAAACTGAGGATGCTGGTACAAAGAAGTTCGTGGTAGCTCATTTTTTGGGTTACAAGATGGATGATTCAAAGAACGTGATGAGTCAGGTTCAAGATCTGCAGGTTTTGCTACATGACATTCATGCTGAGGGAATGACTTTGAGTGAAACTTTTCAAGTTGCTGCTATCATTGAAAAGTTGCCTCCAAGCTGGGTAGAATTTAAGAACTACCTGAAGCATAAGCGAAAGGAGATGAGTGTTGAAGACTTGGTTGTTCGTCTTCGTATTGAAGAGGACAACAAGCTGGCTCAGAAAAACACTTATACGCCTGATTCTGCCAAGGCAAATATGGTTGAGCATGCTTCGTCATCTTCAATGTCCAATGTCAAAGGTAAAGGCAAAGGAAAAGGAAAGAATGACAAAAAGTTCAAAGGGAAGTCTGAGTACCTTGCTCCTAAAGCTGCAATTGTGAAACAGAAGTTCCAAGGGGTGTGTTTCAACTGTGACCAGCCAGGTCATCGTGCTGCTAACTGTAAGATGCCGAAACGGGTGACTCCACGCCAAGCTAATATGGAGAATGATAATATGGACATGATTGCTATGGTATCTGACGTCATTGCCATGATCTCTGAAGTTAACCTGGTAGGTTCCAACAACAGGGAATGGTGGGTTGATACTGGGGCTACCCGTCATGTGTGTGCTGATAAGAGTATGTTTCACTCTTTCAAAGCGGTTAACAATGGAGAGTAGTTGTACATGGGCAACTCTGCAACTGCTGATATCAAGGGTGAAGGAGATGTAATCTTGAAGATGACATCCGAGAAAGAGCTCAAGTTGACTAATGTCTTGTATGTTCCAGAGATTCGCAAGAATCTTGTGTCTGGTTGGCTGTTGAACAAGTTTGGTTTTCGTATTGTTTTTGAGTCTGATAAGTTTGTTCTGTCTAAGAATCAAATGTATGTTGGCAGGGGATATGCCATGAATGGTATGTTTAAGCTCAATATAATAGTTGTTAAGAATGATATCAATAAAATGAATTCTTCTACTTACTTGATTGAGTCTTCTAATGTGTGGCATGGCCGTCTTGGACATGTAAATTTTAATTCGATACGTCGTTTGATTAAATTTAATTGCATACCTAATTTCCATATTGACTCAAAATATAAATGTGGAACTTGTATTGAAGCCAAACTTACAAGATCAACTGTTGGGAACACGTCTTAGATTATCAAGTATTAATCATACTATGTAATAGGTTGCTTAGGCCTTTATGTTTGTTAGTAACGTACGGCCTGTGTAGAAGGCCCATGGGCCGTGGACTTTTATGTTTTAGTTAAATAGGGAAACGCCCCATACCACATGAAACACTATAAATACCCCTCTCATTAAAGGGAAGGGGTGTTGGTTAATGTTCAGTTCATTTGTCATTAGTATTGTGTTTAACCTACCTCTCTTTCTCTATCTAATATTCTCTTTCTAGACAAGTAACCTTGTTTGATAAACTTGAGACCTATCAAGTGGTATCAATCGCCGAGGGGTACATTGGGTTGTTTAAGATTCGATTTGTAAGAAATTTTTTAAGTTTTTCGGTTACTGTTCCTCGTAATCCTCCGAGTTAGGAGGTAATTTTTCCGAGTTAGCTTCCGAGTTAGGAAGTGTATTCTCCGAGTTAATGGACAGTTTTGCCGAGCAATCTTTTGAGTTACTTGAAGATCTCCGAGTTAGGAGATATTCTTCAGGTAAGCTTTTGAGTTACTTGAATACTCCAAGTTCGGAGTTAATCTTTCTATCAGATCCTTCGAGAAATAATTCTTCGAGTTAGAAGAATTTTTCCGAGCAAGGTTAAATTCTTCGAGCAAGAAGAATTTTCCAAGCAACCTTCCTTCGAGCAAGACAATCTTCGAGTTAGAAGATTAAACCTAAGTTCTGTGCTTAAATTCCGAGTTAGGAAATCAGAACTTCATTTTTAATCCTTCTACTAAGGGGTTATACAACTTGTGAATTCTTATCCTTCGAGTAAGAATTCTCCGAGTAAGGAAGTTTCGACTTACACTGTTTTTCTTCGAGCAACGTCTTCCGAGTTAGGATTTGTTTTAGTTATTCTCAGAACAAGGGTAACTTTCGAGTAAGGATCTTTTCTAGTTTTCTCTGAGTAAGGGTAATTTCTAGCAAGGATTACTTCTTCGAGTTCATTTACTTACAAACCTATTCTTCATCAACAACCTTCGTTATCCTAAACGATCCAACATCCACAGGTTACTACAAGATGTCTCAACCACCAAACTTCAACTACTTCCACAATCAACAACAATAGTATCGACAGCAACAACCGTATCAACAACAGTATCCTCAACTACAATATCAGCAACCACACATCCTCATGCAGCAACACCAAATTGTTCCTCAACAACAATTCATTCAACAACAACCGATGCAGAGTTACCAACTACCTCCAAAACAACCTCACTGGTTTGACCAAATGTGCGAAGCGATTAGCAGTCAACAATCCAGACACGAGGCAGGATCTTTGGATACACCACCAATGCTTACTCCGGGTAATTACGTGCAGTGGTCAGGTCGCTTTCTCAGGTTTATCAAACTCAAGAAACCTCATGGTAAGTATTTGAAAAAGGTAATTATTGAAGGACCATATCCAGTACCCACTACAACGGTTCCTGGCGATCCCAATGCCATTCCTCCAAGAGCAGCAACCACAACTCCTATTCCTGTTGCTCAGCTCACAACAGAACAAGTACATCAGCAGGAAGCTAATGAATTAGCAATGTCTTACATACTTCAAGGAATTCCGAATCCTATCTTTAGAAGTATCGATGCACAAAAGACTGCAAAAGACATGTGGGAACATGTACATCTTCTCATGGAAGGAACAGAGTTAAACAAGAGGATATGGAATCTAAGCTCTACCTGGAATACACCATGTTTACGATTGAAACAGGGTAATCTTTAGAGTCTTACTACCATAGGTTTACTAACATCATTAATGACTTGGACCGTCACAACATCAAACTACCCAGGATTGCAGTGAACACCAAGTTCCTAAGTTGTCTCGGACCTGATTGGCAGAAGTATGTAACTTTTGTTCGCCAAGCTAAGAATCTACACAACGCCTCTTATGGGTTTTGTATGATTATTTGAAACACCACCAATCAGAGGTTGATAAAGACAGAGCAGCTCGTGGAGGTTACACACTATCATCAACTCCAAACTTACTTGCTTTGATGGCTCAGTCTCACTTTGCTCCACAACCACCACAGAGTTTTGTTCAACCATCAAATTACTCTGCTTATCCCCCACAGACTTCATCAAGTCAACTCGTCCCATATGAAGCATCACAATAACAAGCGGATAATCAACTAGTTCCATATGACAACACGGATTCCATGCTTTACTCAAATGTCGACAATGATGAGGACGATGCATTCAATTCGTTGAACGAAGGGTTTGCTTTGATTGCAAAAGCTTTCAGCAAATTTTCTAACAAATCTAACAACCGTCTTAGGTCTTCTTCCAACACTCGTAATCAGGCAGTTGTTAATGATGGCAGAGTTGAAATTCAAAACAGAGCTTCTGGGAGATATGGTTCGGGTAGCTCAATAGGAAATTCAGGTGGACAGAGGTTTACTACAGCAGGTAGTAGTAGGAACAACGTTGGTAACACACAGAGGAGGGCATAAATTGTTGAGACGGGGAATACTGGGATTGGAAACACCATGGTCAAATGCTACAACTGTGGAGGGAAGGGTCACTTAGCCAATGCATGCCCCAAGCCAAGGACCAGAGGCAGTGCGTATCACAAGGAAGCTCTTCTTCTGGCTCTTAAAGATGAAGCTGGCGGCACTCTTATAGAGAAGGAGTAGAACTTCATGGCGAATGCTTACTCAGATGATGACATGGATGATCTAGAAGCAAACGCAGCCGTGATGTTGATGGCTAATATGCAGGAAATGAACACGAGTGACACAGGCCCGGTTTATGATACCGATGGCTTGTCTCGGTACCTACTTCAAAATGTCTCATTGATGAAATTGTTTCACCATCTGCATCTGTATCAGCTGAAGAAAATGTTGGTCAAAATGACTCATTCTTATTCTCTCCGGTCAATGACCAAATAAACACCGTAGTTACATTTGATGAAGATCAAAGTAACCCCGTTGTTTCATTTGATGATCCTCTTGATGATGATAATAATGATCAATTTGCACAAGATAATCTTTTTCCTGATCCAGATACAGAGCTCATGACCTTGCTTTTGACCACCCAAACACAGTTAGATGCACAGAAATCCCAAATTGAGAAGTGCAATGAAATAAATAGAAATCTAAAAGCAAAAGTTGCATTGTTAACTAATGATCTTGAGTGCTACAAACTTCAACTCTCAAACTATGAAACCAAAGAACAACGGGAGAAAAGCTTTGAAGCTGCATTCCAACAATCTTATTTGAAAGCACAAGATTTAAAGTACGTGAATTAACCGTTTCCAAAAATGAATTAATTTTAAAAAAGGAACAAGAAAAATTAGATTTTCAAAAACAAGTTGACATTCTACACTCTGAACTTATTAAAACAAAAACAGAGTTGTCCACTTGTCAAAACAATTTTTCTGAACACCGACAAAGTTCAAGGAAACGAGTTGATTCATATCTTGAGAAAATTGAACCCTCGAATTAATCTTTCTATCCAGTGCACACATCCTACTAGTGATTGAGTCTAGAGCATGTGATTGAGTCTAGAGCCACGAGATACATCAAAGATCTCTTAGGAACACTTAGCATTGTTACACTGGTCGTTCAACAAAAGGAACACCAGTTGTGAATTATAAGAGTGTCTTACGCAGGTCTTAGTAATCCGCCGAGAACATTCATGAGAGAATTTACATATTGTGATTCTCAGTGATTGAATGGAAATCCTGCCAGGGTCAACATCAAACAGCCCTGACAGCAGGTCACTTCGGTAATCCCTTGTGGATTACGCTTAGTTGTTCCAAACGGTCTACAGTCGTGCAGTGATACTTCGGTATACTTCAGCGACTCATCTGAATCGTTGGTACACTTCGGTGTCTCTTCTGGTTCAAGAACGGCCTAGGGTAGGATTAGAGAAAGTCTTCACACTATGCTGTTGATGATCTCGAAGTCCGAATCTGTAAGTGCCGGATGATTTATTGCTAACTGTTTACCTACAGGAAATCATGGAGACCGGAAGTTCCACTACCACCATTTCATCATGCTCATATCCCGATGAGAAGTCAAAGATCAAGCAGAACAACATTTCACAAATCAAAGATCGAAGCTTATGAAGTAAGAATTACTTGATACATGAAGAACAAAAGTCAGAAGACATATGAGCATGGTGGAAAAGACGCAAAGACACCAAATTTAAAGAATGTTGGTGGAAGGCAGATTGTTACCTTACCATATCACTTAGTCAAGAACAAAGAACAAAGATCCAAATGACGTCGAAGCCAAAGAAGCAAAGATGACGTCAAGCAACTTCGATGATTAATACTTAGGGGGAGATTGTTGGGAACACGTCTTAGATTATCAAGTATTAATCATACTATGTAATAGGTTGCTTAGGCCTTTATGTTTGTTAGTAATGTACGACCTGTATAGAAGGCCCATGGGCCGTGGGCTTTTATGTTTTAGTTAAATAGGACAACGCCCCATACCACATGAAACACTATAAATACCCCTCTCATTGAAGGGAAGGGGTGTTGGTTAATGTTCATTTCATTTGTCATTAGTATTGTGTTTAACCTACCTCTCTTTCTAGACAAGTAACCTTGTGTGATAAACTTGAGACCTATCATCATCTTTCAAATCGGTTGAACAAAAAACCGAACCACTTGATATGATACACACTGACATATGTGATTTGAAATCACTACCCACAAAAGGTGGCAATAAGTACTTTATCATGTTTATTGATGATTGTACAAAGTATTGCTACGTTTACTTGTTAAAAAGTAAAGATGAAGCTATAGACAAGTTTGTTCTATACAAAAACGAAGTTGAGAATCAACTTAATAAGAAAATCAAGGTTGTACGAAGTGATAGAGGAGGTGAATATGTGTCTCCATTTGTTGATTTATGTGCTAAACATGGAATTAGGCACGAATTCACTGCCCCTTATTCACCTCAGCAAAATGGTATTGCCGAAAGGAAGAATCGTACCTTGAAGGAAATGGTTAATACCATGTTGATAAGTTCTGGTTTAAGCCAGGACATATGGGGGGAAGCTATTCTAATGGCTACTTATTTTTTAAATAAGATACCTCGTAAGGAAAAAGAAGAGACCCCTTATGAACTATGGATGGGAAGAAAACATCATATCAGTACTTACGAGTGTGGGGGTGTCTAGCAAAGGTAGCTATACCGACACCCAAGGCCCAAAAGATTGGACCTAAATATGTGGATTGTATATTCATTGGATATGCTAGGAATAGCAATGCTTATCGTTTTATTGTACATGATTCGAAAAATCCGGATATACAAAAGGGTACACTAATGGAATCAAGGAATGCTTCATTCTTTGAAAATATATTTCCTTGTTTAACGAAGGAAACTGGAAGTTCAGCTAGAATAGATGACGAAGTTGTCCAAGATAAGAGACAACAAGATGATAATGATCTCCAAGATGAGGGACAAGATCAAATCGAGGAAGAAGAGGTTGAACCTAGAAGAAGCAAAAGGGCAAGAACCGAGAAATCGTTTGGACCAAATTTTGTTTCTTTTATGGTAGAAAATGAACCTACTTCTTATCGAGAAGCGGTTACTTCCTCGGAAGGGCCTCAATGGAAAGAAGCCATTAAAAGTGAAATAGATTCTATTTTACAAAATCATACTTGGGAGCTCGTGGATTTACCTCCTGGTTGTAAACCACTAGGCTATAAATGGATCTTCAAGAAGAAGATGAAAGCCGATGGCACCATTGACAAGTACAAAGCAAGATTGGTAATCAAAGGATTTAGACAACAAGAAGGTCTAGATTATTTTGATACATATTCGCCTGTTACGCGAATAACCTCGATTAGGATGATACTTGTTATTGCCACTTTAAGAAATTTGGAAGTTTACCAAATGGATGTGAAAACGGCTTTTCTAAACGGGGATTTAGAAGAAGAAATCTACATGAACCAACCTGAGGGTTTCATAGCTCCTGGACAAGAGGAAAAAGTTTGTAGGCTTGTTAAGTCATTATATGGCTTAAAGCAATCTCCCAAACAATGGCATCAAAAATTTGACCACGCCATGCTAGAGAATGGATTCAAAATTAATGAATGCGACAAGTGTGTTTATGTAAAGGACACAAGTAGTGGATATGTAATCTTGTGTTTATATGTTGATGATATGCTTATCATTGGCAGTAACGACAAGATGATCAAATCTACTAAAGACATGTTGAAATCAAAGTTTGACATGAAGGATATGGGTTTGGCTGATGTGATCCTTGGAATAAAGATCATACGAACTCAAAATGGACTTGTGTTAAGTCAAGCACATTACGTGGACAAAATTCTTAATACTCACAATGCGGGGGATTCCGGCCTAGCTAGAACTCCAATTGACACCAGTAAGCATCTATCTAAAAATAGAGGCATAGGTGTTGCCCAATTAGAGTATTCAAGAATTATTGGCATGTTAATGTACTTAATGACAAGTACCCGACCTGACTTAGCATATGCAGTTAGCAGGCTAAGTAGGTATACTAGTAATCCAAGTTATGCACATTGGGGAGATATGACTAGGGTACTTCATTATTTAAGATACAGTCGCGATTATGGACTCCATTATGAAAGATATCCAGATGTTATAGAAGGATACAATGATGCAAATTGGATATCGGACATAAAGGATTCTAGATCGACTAGTGGATACTTGTTTACACTAGGAGGGGCAGCTATATCTTGGAAGTCTTCCAAGCAAACTGTTATAGCTAAGTCCACGATGGAATCAGAATTTATCGCGTTAGATAAATGCGGACAAGAGGCGGAATGGCTACGTCAATTCGTAGAGGACATACCAAGGTGGCCTAAACCGGTAACGGCCATTAGTATACATTGTGATAGTCAATCGGCAATTGGCAGAGCTCATAGCATAATGTATAATGGAAAGTCTAGACATATCCGTCGTCGACATAATTCGATACAACAACTACTCTCAACAGGAGTTATCTCAATAGACTATGTGAAGTCAAAGGATAACATCGCGGATCCGCTTACGAAAGGCTTAAGCAGAGAGTTAGTTAGTAAGTCGTCTAAAGGAATGGGACTAAAGCCCTTGAAGGAATGAGTTTCTATGAAGGAAATACTAACCTAGTTGACTAGAGATCCCAAGATCTGGGTTCAATAGGACAACCTAATAATAGAAATGTGGGGAAAGTCACGTCAATGTGGGGGAGTTACTAAATATTGTAACTTTCTAGTCCATTCCTGTAACACCCCCTAATTTGCAAGTTAACAGCGGAAGACTAATCAGGGTATTACTGTGAGGATCTTTGTCATAATTATAGAAAACGGCTCGAAAAAGACGTTTTGAAAACATAGGTCCATTATTATAGAAATTCAGTTACAAAAGTACATATCAGAGTAATAAAATCCTTAGAAGGATTAATGTTTTAAACTGAATTAAACATTTTATTTTACACCATTATTAAAATATAGGAAATTTGCCCGCTCCATGCCCTTGCTTCTCCTGCTAGTTACCTGAGATAAACATGCTTAAAAGTCAACAAAATTGTTGAGTGATGTTATAGAGTTTGAATTTAATAATTAGTTCGATACACAAGTAAGATTGTATAGAAGATACAATCAGTTGAAAAATTGATATTGCAGTATATATATTGCCCTAAGTCTCATGACACGCAAACGTTAACAAAGTACCATAAAAATGGAGGTGATCATCAAGTCAATGATGATGTTTATGCCCTCGTGTAATAGGTGATTTGCCAATTCCTATTTTTATTCAAATATAATGTATCGCGACTAATACGACTAACCAAACGGCAATCCGTCCAGTATTAGTGGGATAGGCTGTCAAACCTAAATAGATCTATTCACTATATTCGCGTTCACTTACAAAATGATTAATGGCTCATGAATAAGGGTCTTTTGGCAATAAGGTAACTTAGTCATATATCAAGTCAGGTAGCATACAGAAAAATACTTGTGATCTGTTTATAACATGTATCTCCCTCACGGAGTTTAAAATAAGTAAATGTGAGGCTATAACTCACCTTATATGATACTGAGAATGGAAATATGTAAGTTCGGATGAGATTATGGTAACGGCTTCGAAATACAACCTGAATAAATAGGGATTTCTAAGAACTTGACCTAAATACGAAAAATGGAATGATAACGCGAACGAATAACGATTAATGAATAATATTAATCGTTATGAGAAGATGATATGCAAATGTATTTATTGAGATTATAAGTAATATCACATGATACGTTATTTCCAAAGTTTTCCTTTTTAATTATGATGAAACGGTACGTAAAGATAACTGGTTAAAATATCGTTAAATATATTATTAACGTAAAGTTAAACAATATATAAATGAAATGTAATAAATATGCATGTGACGTGTATTGAAATGACAAAATAGAAAATAAACTAAGAATGTCAAATAGAATATGTTGGTCCTTGTCCATTTCAAATTTTACACTTTTTACACTAACGGCGTTAGCGTTACACCGTTAGTCCTTTATTATATATAATTTACAATTATAGTCCTCTACTTGTCCAATATACAATTCTGAGCTTGGGAATTAATAATATGTCATTTTATACCCTATTGATACTGTTTTTACGTTTTCAGTCCATGTCTTTTCTCGGTTAATAGTTTTAGTCCCTCTAGGTGTTGTCGCGTTACATTTTTAGTCCAATTTTACAAAAATGATGGGAAAAATTATGTTAAAATTTCCGTAGCTTTATTAAGTCATAAAAAGCTTATTTTAACAGCTTATAAAGTCTAAGCTTATTATTTTATCTAATGGGCTTTAACGATCCATTTTAAGGCCCGTTAACGTTTTAAAATCCGTAAATCGTGAGACGAGTTGAACTCATCAAAAATGTCATTTTTCATGTTATAATTTCATGTCAAAAAGCTTTGAAAAGCTAGCTTATTTCTATAGCTTAAAAATAGCTTAATGGGCTGAAAAGCCCACATCGCTAGTTTATTTGTTTTGAAGTTTAGTTTTATGCGATTTGCTTTGGCAAATTTAGAGTGTCGAGACGAGCTTATTTTTACAAGTTATATTAACGAAAGTGTTAGCTAGCTAGGTGGTCTAATAGGTTATGTAAAAATATTACATGGTCGTTAAGTTAGATTTTGAGATATAGGGTCGTTTTGTAGGCGACATGGAACGAGAAATTAATAGTAAAAGACTTAGAATATTTTTAAGTATTTGGCTATTTTTATACGCTTGGAACATGATTAAAATAAATCAAACGATGCATGTAACGTAAAAATTAACGTGAAAGGTGTGTGTAGCGTGACTTCTATGACTTCCAAGATGGAGTCGTGTCATGTTTGTGGTTCTATATATTTATGTATGCGTAGAAATAAATAAGAAAAGCATACGTTCGAGTAGTAAAAATATACGATGCATGTGAAATAAAATATGTGACGAGTCAAATTAAAGGGTTCTCAAAATACTTACAACACTTCTAAAAAAGTAAAGGATCGAAATAAATGAGTTGAAACACGAGTAAATAGCCACGTTCGATTTTAAATCAAGTATACGAATTATACTTTGAAACAATCTCTTTGATATCTTCAATAAAAAGGAACGATCACTTCTGGTCTTGCAAGGATTATTTTATGGAAGGATAAGAGTTGTATTGAGATTATTTGAGGTAGGATAGAAAGGTGGTAAGTGAGGAGTATATATAGAGTCGTTAATTGGATACGTATTGGTTTCAATAATTCACCATGCTAGTAACTAGCCATTTTCAGTCAATATTAGAGAATTCACAGCCATCCTATGATTATAATATTGGCTTCTGAGAGCATGAAACCAGCTGTGTGTCCTTGTGAGTCAACCATGATGTCGATCACCATTTATTTATATATACGATTTGATGAAATCGTGCAACACATGGAGTATGGTGATAAATCTTGGTTTTAAACATGGAACTACGATATAACGAATGTCAGAATTACGTAGGAACAAACGAGAGTCAAAACGGTTAAGTTTTGAAATAATAGTTTGTGTCGAGTTGGGTTTGTTTAGGCCGAATAGATTCGACTTCAAAACTGAAGTAAAACGCAACGTTAGATGATGAAGCTTGGCACGTTAAGAGTTGGCTAGGTGAGTGATGAGATGACATAAAAATATAGTTGTGTCGTGTTTAATATTCGAGAGAACGAAGAGAGCATTTAGAAGCATGGTTCTAGTCGATTTTTACATAAAACCATAATATAGAACTTGGGCTTATAACTTGGGCTTAGAATAGAGTGGACCGAATAGAAGTTGGGCTAAAAAAATAATGAGGCCCAATTAATACTAATTTGGGGTTAATTAGGATTAATGAAACATTTAAGTTTTGTTAAACGCGTCGAGAACTTGTTCCGTCATTAAACGAATTATATTATATCGTAAACACGACTAATTAATATAATAAGAAAATTTTCAAATTTTTCTGTAATAATGGGGATCAGTAACAGTAACAGAGGTTTATTATTTATTAACGAATATAATTACAATGGATTTTTACAGGGTTCTACAGTACACACTTGTCACTCTGAATTTCGTCCCAAAATTCAAATTTAAGCTAGCTAATAAGAGTGATCTATGAAAATAAATGTTGATATTTCTCACGAAATTGATCTTCACGTTCCCATGTGTAAGCTGGTCCTCGCTTGGAGTCCCATCTAACCTTGACAATAGGGATACGACTCTGTTTGAGTTGTTTCACTTCTCTATCCATTATTTCCACAGGCTCTTCTGTGAACACAAGTTTGTCGTCCAATCTGATCTCTTTCAGTGGGATAACGAGAGTTTCGTCAGACAAACACTTTTTGAGTTGTGACACGTGAAATGTAGGGTGTACCCTACTGATTTCTTCCGGGAGTTCTAACTTATAAGCAATTGGACCAATTATTTCGAGAATTTTGAAAGGTCCAATGTACCTCGGGTTTAATTTCCCGCGCTTTTCGAAGCGGATCATTCCCTTCCAGGGAGAAACTTTTAACATGACTCTGTCGCCCACTTGAAATTCCATGGGTTTTCTTCTGACATCAGCATAGCTCTTCTGTCTGTCACGAGCAGCTTGTAGTCGTTGTTTGATCTTGAAAATCTTCTCCGTTGTGTCGTGTATCAGTTCTGGTCCGGTGAGTTGTATGTCACCAACTTCTGTCCAACAGATTGGCGACCTGCACTTTCTTCCGTAAAGTGCTTCAAAAGGTGCAGCTTTTATGCTGGCGTGATAGCTGTTATTGTAAGAGAATTCAACCAACGGTAAGTGTTTATCCCAACCTTTTCCGAAATCAATAACACATGCTCGGAGCATATCTTCCAAGGTTTGGATTGTTCTTTCACTTTGTCCATCGGTCTGTGGATGATAAGCGGTGCTCATATCTAAACGAGTACCGAAAGATTTCTGTAAAGACTCCCAAAATCTTGAAGTAAATCGGCTGTCTCTGTCTGAAATGATGGATATCGGGACTCAATGTCGAATCACAATTTCCTTGAAATATAACTGAGCGAGTGTATCCATCTCTTCAGTTTCCTTGATAGGTAGGAAATGCGCAGACTTGGTTAATCGATCGATAATGACCCAGATTGTATCTAATTCGGTCGAAGTCCTTGGTAATTTGGTAATAAAATCCATGGTGATTCGTTCCCATTTCCAGACTGGTATTGATGTACTATATTTTTATTTTTTTATTTTTGATTCCAAAGAAATTGTAACGAATACAATTTCCCCGGGTCGTTCTCCCAACGAAGGTTTGACGGCGAATAAGTCGAATCGGAGTCGTGAATATGTGAAGTGAATAAGTGACGTGAAAGATTATTTTTTTTTAGTATTGATTACACTAAAGTAAGGAAAATTTAAATCAACAATCTACGCTATTAAAATAAATGCTCACAAAAAAAGAAATCAAATAATGCAAATCCCGGGCTAATCCCGAGATTTATAAAACTAATAGTGAAGAAATACTAAAATAAAAGTTTAATAAAAATTAAGGGACTGAAAAAGTAATTTTTGAAACTTGTATTTAAACTAAAACTTTTAAAACAAAGACAAGGACTTAAACTGTAATTTTTGAAACTTTAATAAAACTGAAAACGATTTAAGAACAAAGAGAGGGACCAAACATGTTAAAACTGAAACCTAGGAACTGATTAGCAAAATTTGAAAATTAAAAATCGTTTTACTCTAAAAAGCAGCCCAGGTTCGAATCCTGGGTGCTACAAATTAATCTAAACTATTTTTTTTTCTTTTTCTTCTTTTGCAAATCTAATAACTACCAACCTCTACTAAATTTATGAAAAGAATGAGCTTATTTAAGCTCGAAATAGCTGGAAATCAGCTTGACCACAAGTAAGTCAAGTTTTGCACATCTTTTATAAAACAGCTCAAATTAGGCACAAAATGGACTCAAATAAGCTAACCAAATAAGCTGAGAAAAGCAAAACAAAAGCAGATACTTATAAATAGCTAGCCTGCCTAGCTTTTGCCCCAAAAATCTTTCACTTAACTCAACTAAATTGCTAGAAATCAACTTGTGAACTTGTCTCAAAACTGAAAAGCATAGCAGACAGCCACCTTTGAGCTTAATTTGCCACAGATTAAGCCAGAAGCTCAGGAACTCAGGAAAACTCTTAAACAATCTTAATTATGCTCAGCTTACACATACAAGATCAGGTATACAAGCTAAATAGCACAGATATGAGCTCAATCTAATCTCAGAATTAGCAGACTAAACTCCTAACTAGCAGTTTACACTTCAACACTGAGATCTAAAACACATTCACCCTATTCAATGATCAATTTCAGTTCAATAACACTAGTAGACACCAAATCAACAACTAATTTCAGCAGTTAACAATTCTAGCTCAGAACTCAAAAATCAACATTAACTATGCAAGCTTCTAAGCTAAACATGAAATCAAACAACTCAAACAATAGAACTAACATCAAATATCAAATAAACTACTGAGAATTAAGGCAGTAACAAACAACTACAATCAAGTAAAACAATTCTAATCTATTTTAACTATGAAATTCAATATAAAGCTAAAATGAAATTGGATCTTACAAACTTCCCCTCAGCAAGAACAGAGGGGATTTCCAAAGATGCCTATCTTTAGATAGGCTAAGCTCTTCCCAGTCTAGCTCAACTTATCAGAATTCCACCAATGATCAATGATTCATAATACAGTTTGACTTTCGTTGACTTTAGTACTTTTGAGAGGTATGAACTAAATAAGCTCACTACAAACTATAGCAGCTTGAATAAGCTTATATTAACAACTAAAAAGGCTATTTGAAGCCGGATTTAAGTAATAAAGGAAAACATATTTTTGGGTTTTTTATTTGATGTTCTGATTTTTTTATGTTTTTGAGTGATTAAATGAAAAGAGAAACAAATGAGACAAACAAGTTTTAAATTGGTCTCATAAACTTCTGTGAAGCTTATGAAATGAGATATTATAACTAAAAGAAGAAAATTAAACTAAATGCAAAACAGAATTTAAAGCTTAAATGAATAACTGAATTTTTATTAATAAGCTCTTAAAAACATTACATTACAAAGCTAAAGTAAAATTGACAGCATAACATTGCAAAAATAAAAATTACATACGAAATGGGGAATAACCCTCTCCTATTTATAGGCTTAAACCGAACCTTCTGGGTCTTGCCACCTTGGCAATCCTCGTGCTATCTTCAGCCATCATCACCCTTAGATCACCTTGCTCTTCAATCCTCCATTTCTAACCGTACGATCACAGATGTGAGGTGTTCGAACCAATAGCAAGCCGCCATCTGTCCCATCCGTGTGTTTCTTCTGACATTTGACATGCTCTGACATTCTAGAAGCCCCAATGATTGACTATTGTACCCTTAATTGCCGTAATTTTGAGGGTCGGGTAATTAGGGTTCATGGTGAATAGTGGTAATTTCTGGGTTCGATTGGGCGGGGATAAGAGAAAGGGATAAGTGAGCATTTTTATTTTTTTTTCTTTTGACTTGTAAGTGTTGACCGAATGGTTTATTTATTTGGGTGATGGATCGGGTTGTGGGATAGGATTCGGTTTAAAGGGTTAGTGTAGTGGGCTGTTGGGCTTGGGTTTGTATTTTGGGTTTGGGGTTTAGTTTAGTGGAGTGGGTTTAGTGTGTGATGGATTGGGTTAAAATTATAACCGGGTTTAAGGATTAGAAAGGTTTAAGGGTTTAACTTTCATGGACTAAAAGTGTAATTTTAGAAATCCAAAGGACTGATATTGCCAATATATCAAAGCGATCTAAGGGTGGATTCTTGACTTTTGATCAAGCATGACTTTCCCGGTTCAGCTCCGAGTCTTTTCCGTATCCCGTGCTCGTTTTCTTGTTTTCTTGTGTCTTTTTGTTGGTTTTTCGCGATATCCGTCCCTGCATAAACAAAACATAAAACCACTATATCTTTTGGCATTTTGGTCGGGTTTTTGGTTATTTTGGTCCGGTTTTGGTCAAGAAAAAGGTATGTGTTTAAGCACATACCAGGTATCTCTGGTTGCACGAGTAATCCGGACGGTTTCTGAGTCTCCGCCTTTACTCTTGAACAGGTTAAACATTTACCAACATACTCAGCGATGTCGACTTTCATGTTTGGCCACCAATATATCTTCTTAAGATCTTGATACATTTTATTGGAACCTGGGTGAATGGAATATTTGGATTTATGGGATTCATGCATGATAAGATCACGAATACCTCCGAAGAGAGGAACCCAATATCTTTCCTTGAAACATAGCATTCCATTAGTTCTTCTTACGAATGCTTTCTTATTATTTGGCATTCTGTCAATCTCCTCTTCATTATTTGGCATTCTGTCAATCTCTTCTTCATTATTTGACATTCTGTCAATCTTCTCTTCATTATTTGGCATTCTGTCAATCTTCTCTTCATTATTTGGCCTTCTGTCAATCTTCTCATATGGTCGGTTTTCTTCTTTAAGAGCTTCTGTTTGGGCTATGATGATTTGAGATGGAAGTGGCGAGTGAATTGTCATTCCTAGAGATCGAACTCTAAGAGGTTTGGTTCTTTCTTTCCTGCTCAATGCGTCGGCTACGACATTCGCTTTACCGGGGTGGTAACGAATCTCACAATCGTAGTCGTTGAGTAGTTCCAACCATCGGCGCTGTCTCATGTTCAGCTCCTTCTGATCCATTATATGTCTCCATATTTTAAGAGCGAAAACCACTGCTCCTAATTCTAGATCGTGGGTGGTATAATTTTCTTCATTCTTCTTGAGCTGTCGTGAGGCATAAGCTATAACTTTGTTTCTTTGCATTAGTACCGCACCTAAACCATGATGAGATGCGTCACAATACACAACAAAGTCATCATTTCCTTCTGGTAGTGCTAATATTGGTGCCTCACAAAGTTTCTGCTTTAAGAGTTGGAATGCAGACTCTTGCTTCTCTTCCCAGACGTACTTCTTGTTTTTCTGGGTGAGTTCCGTCAAAGGTTTTGCGATCTTTGAAAAGTTTTCTATAAACCTTCGATAGTAACCATCGAGACCTAGAAATTGACGAATTTCAGTTGGAGTGGTAGGTGATTTCCAACCTTTAACTGCTTCGATCTTTGCGGGGTCTACGTGGATACCTCGGCTGTTGATGATGTGGCCTAGAAATTGAACGGTAGGAATCCAAAAATCACATTTGGAAAACTTGGCATATAACTTTTCTTTCTTGAGTAACTCCAGAATGGTTCTCAAGTGTTCAACATGCTCTTCCTCGTTCCCCGAGTAGATTAAGATGTCATCAATGAATACAATTACGAATTTGTCCAAGTATGGCTTGCATACTAGGTTCATCAAATCCATGAACACTGCTGGTGCGTTGGTAAGACCAAATGGCATTACTTGAAATTTATAATGCCCGTACCGCTTTCGAAAAGCTGTCTTGGGAATGTCTTCTTCCCTGACTCTTAATTAATGATAACCCGATCTCAGATCGATTTTTGAGTAAACACTCGATCCTTGTAACTGGTCAAATAGATCGTCGATTCTTCGTAATGGATATCGATTTTTCACAGTGAGTTTGTTCAACTCTCTATAATCGATACACATTCGAAACGTTCCATCTTTCTTTTTGACGAATAGGATTGGTGCTCCCAGGGTGACGAGCTTGGTTGGATGAATCCTTTATCCGACAGTTCCTTCAACTGTTTAGATAATTCTTTCATCTCGGAGGGTGCTAGTCGATATGGTGCTCTTGCAACAGGTGCTGCTCCAGGCACTAATTCGATGCGGAATTCTACTTGTCGGGTTGGTGGAATCCCAGCCAAGTCTTCAGGGAATACTTCAGGAAATTCTTTGACGACTGGCACTTCTTCAAGTGGTTTCTTCTTTTCTTTCACTTCTCCTTCCTTTACTTGAATTAGGAATACTTGACATCCTTTGTTTATGTACTTCACCGTTTTGGTGTACGAGATAATATTGAGTTGGGTTCTATGGCGATCACATTGAACAGTAAGTGTTTCACCGTCGAGAGGAATCTGGACGACTTTCTCGTCACAAATGATTCTGGCACGGTGTTTGGATAACCAATCCATGCCGATGATGACGTCAAAACTTCCAAGTTGGATAGGCATGAGGTCGATGGGAAAAGATTTATTTTGGAGAGTTAAGGTGCAATTTCTGATCATAGTATTGGTACTTAGGAGATTTCCGTTTGCTATTTCTACTTCATAAGTGGTATCTAGTTCTATGGGAGCAATATTTAGCAGTAAGGCAAACGAAGTAGACACAAAGCTTTTATCTGCTCCAGAGTCAAATAATATCTTAGCATTGCGTTGATTTAACAAGAACGTACCCGTAACAATGTCGGGATTCTGAGTTGCGTTTCCATCACCGAGCACATATGCCCTTCCACGAGCAACATTATTGGGGTTCTTTGGACAGTGAGTTTTGTAATGTCCAGCTTCTCCACAACCATGGCAATTTACTGCTATCGGTTGTGCGTTGGCCCCGGTGGCTCGGCAGTCCCTAGTCATATGTCCAACTCTTCGGCAGATGCCGCAAGTAGCTGTACAAAGTCCGGTATGATGCATTCTGCACTTGTTACATGGGGGTAGAGTCCCAATATAACCCTTTCTTTCTGTGGGCACAGCCACATAAGCTCTGGCGGCTTCTTGACGACGATTCTGTTGTTGGTGGTGGTTGTTGCGGTTCTGTTGCTGATCTCGGTTGCGGTTGCTGCTTTGGTTGTTGTTGTTGTAGCTCCTGGTACTGTTGTAGTTATTGTTGTTTCTGTTGCTGCTGTTGTTGTTCCCACGATTATCAAAGCTTCTTTTATGTTCGTTGATCGTGGAGGTAGAACCTCGTTTGATCACTCGGTTAATCAACCGTTGTGCAAGTCCCATTGCTTCTTCAACTGTCTTTGGGTTTGATGCGGTGACATCAAACTCGATAATCTGGGGTAGTCCTTCCACATACTTCTCCAGTGTCTTCTCGAGATCTGGCACTATTGATGGGCACAACATTGACAGTTCTTGAAACCTTTGGTCATAAGTTGCCAGGTCATAGTACTTCACAACTAGTTGGTTAAACTCATCTTCTAGTTTCCTGATCTCTGTCCTAGGGCAATACTTCTTAAGCATCTTCTTTTTAAACTCAGTCCAAGAGAGTTGAAAAGCTTCTTCTTGTCCCATGGCTTTTGCAGTAGCATTCCACCATGATAACGCTTCTCCTTGAAGAGCTCCTGTAGCAAAGGTGACTTTGCTAACTTCAGGACAGCCGCTCCTCTTGAAGACTGTTTCGGTATGCTCAAACCATTGAGCCATCTTTGTAACTCCTTCTATTCCTCTGAAGTTAGTGGGCTTACAAGCCATGAAGTCCTTGTAAGTACACTTACGAGGAGTAGATGTCTCGCCTTCATGGTTGGCTCCAATATTGTTACTTGAGCGATCAGCTTCACGAGCTGCAGCTATGCCATCATTAATCATTTTCTGGACATCTGCAGGTGTCATGATTGCTCCAGTGTTGGAAGTCTCATTGCTTGCATGTTCCATATTTCTATTAATACCACAAGAAATATAGATTTAGAATTTACACAATGATTTCGTTAGAACGATTTGAGAAGTAGGGAAATGAATATATGAGTTTTAACAAGATTTGTCACAAGTATTACGACATGTTCGGATATTATCGTAAATAAGTGATCAATTTGATATGGGATTGTTAAGGAACAAACTGATTCATCTACAAAAGCTTGAAGTTCAGCAACTTTCTCTACATTCATCAAGTTTATTTTGAATTTCTATTCATTATGTGTTTGCAATCTTATCATAATTACAATCATTACGACATGTCTGAATACAAATTTTAATACACATGGACAACCGTAAACATAAATTAACATCTATATATAGTAGTATTTCAACCAACATCATAACATTAATAACTTGATCAGTTGAGTTACATAACACAACGATACAAGAATCTTTATTAATTGCCACATGCGGCAGGCTAAAATGCCTTAAAACTATACAAATGCTAACTACGTCTAATGACTCCATATGTCTCATAAACTCTGAAATCTGGGTTTTGAGCTTCTTCATCTCTGTGACGTTCTAGATGCGTCACCACGATAGGAGGTGTAAGAGTAGGGTAAATATCATCCTGGAATTCTCTCCAGTCTCATAGACATGAGCCGGGGGGAGTAAAACCAGGGGGATAAGGTAATGATGGTGAGAGTGAATGAGTAGAGTCTGAAATACGACGTCGACTAGATGAGGGTATGTCTTCCTCAGGAATCGGTTCCCTCGGGTGAGATGTATATGGATAGGTATGGGTAGAAAGATCAAATAGATGATCGGGTGCTAGAGGTGGTAAAGTATGATGGAGTTTCAAAGATGCATCATCTGTAGGTAGAAACTGCTGGCTCTCCATATATGCATCATTATTTGGTGGAATATAAATAGGTGCATATGAATTAAACTCATGATGCGGTGACGGTATATAAATTGGTAAAGTCGACTCATAGAGATCTTCAGGCGTAGCGGCAACTTCTCCCTGCTCAAAGGGCTCTGTCTCGTCTGAAACTGTGTCAGGTGCTAAGGCATGACGAAATATAGGAGACGTAACTGATGCCTCGGATTTCTCAGAATCTGAGTCTGATGATATACTCACATGGGAGGGTATTGACATAGTACTGTAGTAATCCATAGATAGTAAGAGTAATTAATAAGAATTATTACCGTTAAGAATGTAAAATTCTAAGATATTGAGATTAGGATAACATAACTTCAATAAGTAAAGTACTGAGCACGGCAGCAAGCAGGCACGGAGGGCGTAAAATAGTATGGTGTAAAATTAGTTCTTTTGAGAGTATGATTATAGTTCAATGTTTGAAAACATTTGGTTCTCTATAATTCTGTCTCTGATGCCAATCTGTAACACCCCCTAATTTACAAGTTAAAAGCGGAAGACTAATCGGGGTATTACTGTGAGGATCTTTGTCATAATTATAGAAAACGGCTCGAAAGAGACGTTTTGAAAACATAGGTCCATTATTATAGAAATTCAGTTACAAAAGTACATATCAGAGTAATAAAATCCTTAGAAGGATTAATGTTTTAAACTGAATTAAACATTTTATTTTACACCATTATTAAAATATAGGAAATTTGCCCGCTCCATGCCCTTGCTTCTCCTGCTAGTTACCTGAGATAAACATGCTTAAAAGTCAACAAAATTGTTGAGTGATGTTATAGAGTTTGAATTTAATAATTAGTTCGATACACAAGTAAGATTGTATAGAAGATACAATCAGTTGAAAAATTGATATTGCAGTATATATATTGCCCTAAGTCTCATGACACGCAAACGTTAACAAAGTACCGTAAAAACGGAGGTGATCATCAAGTCAATGATGATGTTTATGCCCTCGTGTAATAGGTGATTTGCCAATTCCTATTTTTATTCAAATATAATGTATCGCGACTAATACGACTAACCAAAAGGCATTCCGTCCAGTATTAGTGGGATAGGCTGTCAAACCTAAATAGATCTATTCACTATATTCGCGTTCACTTACAAAATGATTAATGGCTCATGAATAAGGGTCTTTTGGCAATAAGGTAACTTAGTCATATATCAAGTCAGGTAGCATACAGAAAAATACTTGTGATCAGTTTATAACATGTATCTCCCTCACGGAGTTTAAAATAAGTAAATGTGAGGCTATAACTCACCTTATATGATACTGAGAATGGAAATAAGTAAGTTCGGATGAGATTATGGTAACGGCTTCGAAATACAACCTGAATAAATAGGGATTTCTAAGAACTTGACCTAAATACGAAAAATGGAATGATAACGCGAACGAATAACGATTAATGAATAATATTAATCGTTATGAGAAGATGATATGCAAATGTATTTATTGAGATTATAAGTATTATCACATGATACGTTATTTCCAAAGTTTTCCTTTTTAATTATGATGAAACGATACGTAAAGATAACTGGTTAAAATATCGTTAAATATATTATTAACGTAAAGTTAAACAATATATAAATGAAATGTAATAAATATGCATGTGACGTGTATTGAAATGACAAAATAGAAAATAAACTAAGAATGTCAAATAGAATATGTTGGTCCTTGTCCTTTTCCAATTTTACACTTTTTACACTAACGGCGTTAACGTTACACCGTTAGTCCTTTATTATATATAATTTACAATTATAGTCCTCTACTTGTCCAATATACAATTCTGAGCTTGGGAATTAATAATATGTCATTTTATACCCTATTGATACTGTTTTTACGTTTTCAGTCCATGTCCTTTCTCGGTTAACAGTTTTAGTCCCTCTAGGTGTTGTCGCGTTACATTTTTAGTCCAATTTTACAAAAATGATGGGAAAAATTATGTTAAAATTTCCGTAGCTTTATTAAGTCATAAAAAGCTTATTTTAACAGCTTATAAAGTCTAAGCTTATTATTTTATCTAATGGGCTTTAATGATACATTTTAAGGCCCGTTAACGTTTTAAAATCCGTAAATCGTGAGACGAGTTGAGCTCATCAAAAATGTCATTTTTCATGTTATAATTTCATGTCAAAAAGCTTTGAAAAGCTAGCATATTTCTATAGCTTAAAAATAGCTTAATGGGCTGAAAAGCCCACATCGCTAGTTTATTTGTTTTGAAGTTTAGTTTTATGCGATTTGCTTTGGCAAATTTAGAGTGTCGAGACGAGCTTATTTTTACAAGTTATATTAACGAAAGTGTTAGCTAGCTAGGTGGTCTAATAGGTTATGTAAAAATATTACATGGTCGTTAAGTTAGATTGTAAGATACGAGGCTGTTTTGTAGGCGACATGGAACGAGAAATTAATAGTAAAAGACTTAGAATATTTTTAAGTATTTGGCAGTTTTTATACGCTTGGAACATGATTAAAATAAATCAAACGATGCATGTAACGTAAAAATAAACGTGAAAGGTGTGTGTAACGTGACTTCTATGACTTCCAAGATGGAGTCGTGTCACGTTTGTGGTTCTATATATTTATGTATGCGTAGAAATAAATAAGAAAAGCGTACGTTCGAGTAGTAAAAATATACGATGCATGTGAAATAAAATATGTGATGAGTCGAATTAAAGGGTTCTCAAAATACTTACAACACTTCTAATGAAGTAAAGGATCGAAAGAAATGAGTTGAAACACGAGTAAATAGCCACGTTCGATTTTAAATCAAGTATACGAATTATACTTTGAAACAATCTCTTCGATATCTTCAATAAAAAGGAACGAACACTTCTGGTCTTGCAAGGATTATTTTATGGAAGGATAAGAGTTGTATTGAGAGTATTTGAGGTAGGATAGAAAGGTGGTAAGTGAGGAGTATATATAGAGTCGTTAATTGGATACGTATTGTTTTCAATAATTCACCATGCTAGTAACTAGCCATTGTCAGTCAATATTAGAGAATTCACAGCCATCCTATCATTATAATATTGGCTTGTGAGAGCATGAAACAAGGTGTGTGTCCTTGTGAGTCAACCATGATGTCGATCACCATTTATTTATATATACGATTTGATGAAATCGTGCAACACATGGAGTATGGTGATAAATCTTGGTTTTAAACATGGAACTACGATATAACGAATATCAGAATTACGTAGGAACAAACGAGAGTCAAAACGGTTAAGTTTTGAAATAATAGTTTGTGTCGAGTTGGGTTTGTTTAGGCCGAATAGATTCGACTTCAAAACTGAAGTAAAACGCAACGTTAGATGATGAAGCTTGGCACGTTAAGAGTTGGCTAGGTGAGTGATGAGATGACATAAAAATATAGTCGTGTCGTGTTTAATATTCGAGAGAACGAAGAGCATTTAGAAGCATGGTTCTAGTCGATTTTTACATAAAACCATAATATAGAACTTGGGCTTAGAATAGAGTGGACCGAATAGAAGTTGGGCTAAAAAAATAATGAGGCCCGATTAATACTAATTTGGGGTTAATAAGGATTAATGAAACATTTGAGTTTTGTTAAACGCATCGAGAACTTGTTCCGTCATTAAACGAATTATATTATATCGTAAACACGATTAATTAATATAATAAGAAATTTTTCAAATTTTTCTGTAATAATGGGGATCAGTAACAGTAACAGAGGTTTATTATTTATTAACGAATATAATTACAATGGATTTTTACGGGGTTCTACAATTCCAATTACAAATGTGACTTGTTGAGAGGTTAAACATATTACTCTTATGATTCAGGATGAAATCATAAAGCATAATGATTCAAGATTAAATCACAAAACATATGTTTTTAATGATTCAAGATGAAATCACCTATGTGAGAGAGAAGTGGGGTCACTTCGAAAGGAATTGTGGGGGGCGCAATTCCTAAGAGCTCTTGCAGAACCAGGCTAGTGTTCAGACCATAACGAACACGACTATGAGGACTTGACAATGTCAGGGAGAGACTTGTGTGAAGTGTAATGTCGTCTACATAAATAGAGGCTAAGTTCAAGGACATCGCTTCTACTCAGATCTAGGAGACTAAGTGCATCTCATAAGGTACGGTTCAAAGGGTCACACCTACCTATCCTATGCAGGTTCAAAGGTTCAAAGGTTCAAAGGGTCACACCTACCTAACCTACAAAAGGCAATTACCAACACGGTTTTGATTGACAATGGATCTTACCGATGGATCTATTGTTATTTCTCTACACCTTATACCTTTGAGGTGCGTGTTATAATATCTAATACTAATTCATCGATGGATACAATTATTACAATTGTACCCGAACGCTCACAGAGTAGTTTTCAAAATTCACATACACATAGTCGGTGAGTGCGGGGTGTTTATCAAGGTTACCTATTGAATTGTTTTATATACATTTTTCATATATTTTTGCTTTTGTTTTTACTTAATATTTCGTTGAGGAAAACACCAATCGCGAATGCAAATACCAACTGATTAACATTAACCTAAAGTCTAACATCTACCCATATCAACTCTACACTAAACAGTCACATGACAAATTAACCATATTGGACCTATGATCCAACTACATATGCAATTAATCATTAGTATTTATTTTCTATTGCAGGAGGGTTGTCAATCAGTATCTATTGATAGATATGAAGTTGTGTCTGTGAACGACGAAGATGCCTTAATGGAAGCAGCCAATCAACGTGTATCCGTTGCCGATGATGTTTGAGGTTCTGATTTTCGGTTTTACTCTAAGGTAACCTTAAAGTTATATGTATAGATAATAGGATTACAGATTATATTTTAAAAGGTTTTACATGCTTTGAACATAAACGAGATCAAGTGCTTCAAATATTTATGTGGTCGATACGGTTTTCGAATAACTCTGCATAAAAGACTTGATGAAACGAATAAAAACCATGAATATAATTAACGAGACATCAATCTATAATTAACTATTTATACTGATACCTTTGAAAAATGATAGTATGTCCAATTGTTGAAAGACCATATATTTTATCTTCATTTTTCTTTCAGGCTTACGTAGACTCGGGTGTAAATATATCATTTTTCTTTCAAGGTTTTTGAAGCAACATTGGGGATACCAACAAATACCGGTTACTGTTGAATCTACCGGGAGGCCGTCTTCTGTCTCAACAATGTGTACTGACGATCGATGTTAGTAGCGATAAAAAGCTAAGCTTATGCAACATTTAAAAGATGGTCTTAAGTTAAATTAACTTTTTGTAGCATGTTGTTTTTTGCAGGTACGGGTCAAATAGCATAAGACATTCCAATTAGTGAACATGTTAGCAACAGACTTAATCATCTTATTACTGAAAGTAAGTTAACCAATTTGTTTTTGTATCTTAATATTGCTCAAGGCAAGCGACCCTCTCGATTATTTATTCTTGAATATGTTTATAAAGTTCATATTCGTTGGTTCTGTCACAGGTCAAATATGATGGGGATATCAGGCTTAAGGTCTGCGTAATAGTTCAAAGGAATAAGGTGAGTACCATTTTTTTTACAATTTGTGTATCACACCAGAAAGGGCTTTATATTTAAGGAAATCAAATAACTTTCTGCTATTTCTCATAACATAAATCCCAATGGCCAATTTAAATGCATTTTCAAACATCCTGAGGTTACAAAAGTATTGAAGTTATATTTATTTTAGTAAATATCAGCAGTAATTACTTTTTTTGGCATGAATAGTTTTCGATAGCTATTATAAATTTGTAGGATGTGTTTCTTTATTGCTATTCTCACATGATTATTTCTGTGTTTTAGGAAATGGAGGTTACGGTGGTGGATGTACATGGTACTGAAACTACTGATTGTGTACTATTGTTCGGGTATGTTTACTTAGAGCTTCTGCATTAGAGGTTCTTCATCATCTAAGTATGTTGTTATGAGCAAGTAATAACTCAAAACAAGGAATTTGATAATGTAATTTCAACCAAACCAATTCAAATTTTTATTAAAATCAATTTCTGAGGTTGCTTATTATTAATGTGTTGCAGAATATTGCTGCTCAGACGTCTCAGGAACAAGCCTTCCAGCTGGTTGATCAGTGCAAAGGTTCTCCTTCCGGTGTCAACAATATAGGCGCACATAATATTGGTGTTGCTAATCAGCTGGATTATTTTTCATTTGATCTGCCACAAGGTTTTGAGCATAATTTATTTACTGGCTTCAATGGCATTGGTCAAGAAGATGCTTCTTTAAATCAGAAGACTGGCTATCTGCCCACAATTATCCCTCCACCTTCTGCTTTTCTGTGACCAAAGTGCGCCCTTTGGGATTGTCTAAGGCCCGCACAAGGCTGATGTGCTGACAGTAGGCCCCTTCAAGGGTGGTTTCCTGATTATTGCAGTAGCTTGCATGCTGCAATAGCACAAAATGAAGAACGATTTGGTATGACACCTGTCATATGACCTAAAGGTATCGAGCTAAAGGAAACTATGCGTTTTGCTGCCCTTAGTGCAAAGACACAGGAAAGGATGTGTGTGTCCCAGAGTGTGAGGGGGCTGCAACTACAAAATCTCCATGGAATGCACCTGGTTAGTTTGCTTCTTTTTCTTTAACTTAGCATGCAATAAGGAGGTGGCAGTTTTGACCCATTCATTAAGGAATGTTTTATTTTGGTTGTGATTATCTCAAACGGGTCACATACAATAATATATTATGTTTCGATATTGTTGTAAGGCAAAACTGCTAAAAGCCCGTGCGCAAGAAAATGGATTTCCCTATATCATTGATGTTTGGATACTCATAATAACATGCATTTCCCTACATCATTTATGTGAGTTTAACTGAAGTTATGGAGTATCTCTTTAGTCTTTGTTGAAGGTTTTAGCCATAAAAAGCACATAGATATTCTTTTGCTTCTTTAAGCACATTAGTTGTATCAAAAGGCAATAAGTTAATAAGTTGTTTAGTGAAATTTAGCTTATTTCATTTTGAAAATAAAATAACCTGATAAGTTGGTTAAGTAAGGTCATCCACAAGGTGCCTGGTCCAAAAAATATTTTGAAACAGCTTGCATATAATCATTAGATTAATGTATTTGGCTCTATCCAAATCATTAGATTAATGTATTAATAATCATTTATGCAAGACACAATTATTCGTTGGAGTAGAATGTCAGGATACTATACATTGGTTCCTGGTATGGACCATGTTGGGATAGCAACTCAAGTTTATTTGACTTCTAAATGGTACATTGTGGGTGCTAATATTATTGTTGGAAAAAGAAGCAGGTAGGGCAGGGCAGGTCATGTAATGAGTCAAAATGGGTAGTCTCTTTTTGTTATGGTCGTTCTGCATCAAAATTATGTAAGATTCTTAAAAGGTTACATCGTTTCAACAATAATAAGTGTTTTAAGAAAACGATTTAGGATGCTTTATGCATTAAATGAGTATATAATTAAGTTCTTTTGGTTTTGCAGGTATAGATTTTGGTTTTTGCAGGTATAGAAAGAATAATGGCATCATAGCTTGATTCTTGAGGTGAGTTATTTACGTCCTATATCACGGAGATGTTGGTTTGCTATTAGAGCTTATTTGCGAGAATGATAGAAAATTAGCATAAACATGGTCAACATAATTTGATATAGAGGTAACATAAATGTCAGATGCAATATTGGAGTAAATTTGATCATTTCACTTGGTTCAAATTTAGTCAACAACCCATAATGAGAAATGGTCCTTAATTAGCATAAAGATGTTTGAGCCCTTGTGTCTATCCGGTTAAACTTTAGTCAACAACACATAATGAGAAATGGTCCTTAATTAGCTATCCTAACTTGATATGAGGATGAAAGATTATAGTAAAAAATGTCTCAACTATGACAATTTGATTCAGTGTGTGATTTGTGTAGATAGTTTTTTTCTTTCAACTGTAAGGCAAGTGGTTGTATATACATTTTTTCCATTATTATTAATATTCTAATCCCAATCGCAGGATTTTCGAATTCCTTAATCCTCTATAAAATTTGACCACTTCATTAAAAGTGAGTGCCCATAGTGTTTTACTTCATTATATTAGTCAACTCATTACAATTTAAAATTAAAATTGGGTGGGATAATGTAGCACATGAGATTTTTTATATATTGAAGACTTTTTTTTTCATCATAAGCTTAAAGATAAGGGGGAAAAAACTACACGTGCTTGCATGTTTGTTATAAAGGATGATATAATTGCATTTAATAAGGCACTTGGTTAACTTTAAACATTCATAATTTTGTATATTACATTTTGATTTTTGGACTGCAACAACATATAACTTTGATACTTTTCTTATCACCAGGTTGTCAATGTTGATACTAAACAGTTTTGGCCCATAACCGCAAATTCTTTTACGTTGTCATCGAAGGTCATAGTAGATAATTGATTAGTAGTCAAATGCTTTTTTTTACTCAAAATTGATGACAGCCATGTAGTGGAGGTTTTATGGGATAGTGAGTATATAGATATTGGATTGTATCGTGCCTATTGATGAAATCAACTTCGAAATGATTTTTTATAAGTTAGTGTTGAGTAATTCCTTACTACTTATGTCATGCGCAATATGTCAATGTCGGTTCATATATCTAAAAGTGAATGTCTCAGATAAAAGTTCAACTTTGCATTTCAAGCATTTGACGGTCAATGCTTTTATTTTATTTTTCTTCACTATCCTTGAGCAATATATAATGGTTTTTCAATTATTTTATTAAACATACTTGCCGTTATTCATTATTTATTTTACGTGGAAATAATTTTGTCAACCAATTTTATGAAACCATGGAAGCCATAACGGGCCAAGGAAGAGGAGCTGGAAGGATGCTAATTTTCGAGTAAAACACAAATTCTCCATTAAGCGTTTTAAAGATTCTTGACATATCCTTATGCAGATACAATATTACATTTCATCTTTTTACAAATGAGACTCATGAAGTATTGCTTTTGTATGAAATAACTAAATGTGGTGAACATAGTTATACTACTGGCTCAACTTTTTATGTATTCATTATTATTATCTTCTTAGAATACATGTATGGCGTTATTTTTTTATTTATGTATGTCCACTTAGAATTCATAAAATAATATTATAAAGCTAACCCGCCCATCGGGCGGTTATTATGAAGCTACACGGGTTATCGAAAACACAAACCCTATCATGGATCGATCTGGAACAAGAACTCACCGTATGATTTCTATGTCTCAAAAAATCACCTAGGCTTGAAAACTTTTTCCCCTCTCATATTCGATAACCGTTTATTTCTTTTTGTTCTTAATGCATTCAATTAAAAATTATGTATGTTTATAGCTTATTTTTCATTAACTTAAGTTTTTTTAACAATATTCATAAGGCTTCCTCGCCCATCGGGCGGACTATGCTTTGATACTTTGTTCTTGCATACCACTTTGGAAATTTTTCCCTCTCATATTCAATAACAGTTTATTTCTTTTCGTTCTTAATGCATTCAATAAAAAATTAGGTATGTTTATAGCTTATTTATCGTTAACTTATATTTCTCAATGAAATTCAAAAGTCTGTTGCTCCTTTGAAAACCACATATGTTTTAAAATGTAATTTTACTCACGAGGTCCGGCTACTGAATCGCAAAACTCTTCTAGCACTTGATATTCCTAAAGTATTTTTATATTTGTTTGTTACGTTAAAGGGATATTCAATCATAATAGAACTAGCTATAGAATATAAGCTTAGATGTGTGATTGCTGTTAATAATGCGATATTGGACAAAAGAGTTTTATTTTATTCTATCCTTAGACCTAGACTATGTTTATCAAAACGTTGAAAACTAATAGTAGTGACTTGATAACAAAACGCATTTTCTAAAATGCTTTGATGATTGGAAGGTTTTGGTTATAATTTGTTTATTCAGAAATTAAATAGTAAAGACTAACTACTGCAACTTGAAATGGGAATGCCTAGATGATCAGTTCCATCACACAATCATATCTTAACAACTTGAAAAGAAACACAAGATTTTTCAATTACATAGACAGCCGTCATTTGACTGATGTTATACTGATCACATGAAGAATTTCCTTAATCTTTATGTTAAGATATGATTGTGCTATCAACATCGAAGATCTTTTAAAAGTTAGTGATGTGATGAATGGATATATATTAACATGCATCAGATGATCATTTTCTAGATGATCATTTTCTACTATCCTTCTTTCGCTATAGTAAAATATGCCAACAATAATTATAAGACATGCCCGCCTGAGGCGTATGTCAATGATAATTATAAGTCATGCCCGCCCATCGGGCGGGCTTCGACAACTATACTCCTAAATTAAAATAAAATGAAACCAAGATTTTGTAACCAAATTACTTTCAAAACTGATTCTTTGTAAAACTCAAGATATGTATCAATTTGATTAAAATTCAAATGATTCCATCATCGTTCCAATTATACTCCTAAATTATCTCAATTTGTTTAAAAATCATAACTGAAATGTAATTTCATATTTAAATAATTTTTCAAATTTGAAATCCGTAATAAAAAATGACATATATTATATTTACATGTTTTAAGTTTATGTTTACAACTTTTACTTTAACAAAGTCAGTACCATGAACAAGCATTTACTTTAACAACGTCTTTTTGATAATACTCTTAATTTTATTTCTACATCTAATACATGATCAATTAATAAAGTCATTCCAGTTACTTTTGTTAAACATAATCTTCCGATTATCAATATTTCATTATCATTAAAATAATCACGAAAAACAATTTAATGAAGCGTACCCGGCCATCGGCCGGGTCATGAAGCTAGTTAGCTTATATGTGTCAAATAAGTCTAAACTAAGTGTTTTGTTAAGCTTAAAAGAGTGAGCTTATGAGCTCATATAAAAGGTTTTTGATAAGCTTCTAAAGTGTGGCTTCCACAAAAAGGTTGGATTTATATAACATGTTACAATCACAAATTACAATTTTACGTTAAGTTATATTCAATATAGCATTTATATTTATCAACCAATGCTCTTTTTAGTGATTTATCAACTTAAGTTATATTGAACACTTGAATTTATCAATTTATTAAACATAAGTTAAACTAAACATTAACATAAACTTATGATATATATATATATATATATATGATATATATATATAAGCCATAAGCTATTTATATTACATAAGCGTAAACTCAATTCGGGTTAAAATGAACAGATCATAAACATGTTTCTGCACTTTAGTTTAAACATTAATATGTTTGTATATCGTACACCTAAATAATTTATTTAAAATAGAAAAACGTAAAAATTGTCACACTGACATGCTCTCTAACAAAAATAAAAAAAAAAAATAAATAAAAGATATGACAAAATCAAAGTAATACAAGAACTGAAGAAAATATATATAAAACATTAGTTACCATCTGTCATAATATTATTATCCGCATTTTTATTTTATGTTGTCCCAAATTATTGTCCAGTAGATAAGCTTCAAAGTAAAATCAAAGTAAATGCTAAATAAGTTTCAAAAGTGTGGCGTCCAAAAAAAGGTTGGATTTACATAACATGTCTTAGTATTAGTTATTATAAGTCTTAATATTATTGTCCACTACTAAAAATAGATAAAGGAATTTAATCGAGATTACTAAATCACCCTTACTTGAAATTGTTATTACAAACTTTTAATAAAGCAGTAATTAATTAGTTAAGGGTAAAAATTTCATTTTGCAAAAAGTAAGAGGAAGAGAAAACAGTAATAATTACTATGTTTTTCTTAAACTGTTTCTTTTTTGTTGGTGTGGTGGACAATTATTTTGAGACAGTGGTAGCAGTTAGGGGTGTTAGTTGGGTCGGGTTTGTCATGTTCGGGTCAATTTGGGTTGAAGCTAAAAAAATCATACCTGAACCCGACCCTTTTTAGAACTCGGGTGATGCATATTGTCAAGATGTGCTACTGAAAGTTTGGTAAGTTGAAGCTTATTACTATTTACTAATACTACTTGAAGTTTGAAAACTTGTGCTTATTACTACAAGAAAGAGGCAAAGCAATGGCCATGAGTTTAAGTGGGCAGCTAAAGTCACTCACGACATTAAAATGTTAAATGTATGTGAATGCCTTTCTTTCTGAAAAATTCTCTCACTTGAAATGCAGATTCGACCCATTTAACCATGAATGGGTCAAATTATCAAAAGGTCGTTAATTAGGTCATAATGTTCAACTATTCTCTAATCTTTTGCTTCTCCAAATAATGTTTTGAATTCTGTAAGTAGATTGGGAAATTTAGCCAAATCATGAGAGAGTAGGTCAGTGTGGGATTCAGTGTGGGATGCAACTCTCTTGATTTTGGCTCAATATCTAAAAACAAAATGTTAATAACAAAAATGACTTTTTTCTGCAGTATATTAGATTAAGTATTTTATGACTTTTTACTTCTAAATAAAATATAGCTGTAAACGATCCTTGATACCAACGATTGCTCACCATGGATTCGGACACCGCAAGCGAAACATGGCTACTATTGGTATAAAGGTTCATTTAACGGATGTGAAAAATGTATATTGTGACCACCACTGTACATCATTCTCTAAGGGTCATACCGTGTACTAATTGCCTAAATCTTCCTTCATATTACCTCAAGGTGAGTGCAACGTTTAGAAGTCCATTATGTGGTTTCGGCTTTCATCTGGAATAAATGTATAAGCAGATCAATGGTGCTTGGGTCAGCTTAAATAGTATCTCAGATACAAAATAACTTCAATATTTTTGATAATTGCTTTTGTATAATGACAAGTTAAATTATCCTTTAGTTTTATAATTGTCATTGTTACATCTTTTTATCCCTTATCATAATATTAATGCTTTATATTGTTGTTTGGCAGTATGTGGATGTAGTTGACTTTGCTTAAACAGGTTCACGTGAACGTATGTCTTGCTTAACATGTGGAGAAAGGTAAATTGTATCCAAAAACCCTCTAAAATACCTTGGCTTTGATTATCGTGGAAGAAGATGGACTGCAAGATTGTGAGGAAACAATATCCCATTTCGGTGTCATTCGCAATGACAATAAACAAAAGCCAAGGGCAATCGATTTCAAAAGTCGGATTGTATCTGCCACGTCCTGTTTTCACACATGGACAGCTATATGTGGCTCTTTCACGTATCAAGAGCAAAAAAGGTTTGAAGATTGTTGTTTCAGATGCGGATGGTAACCTATCAAACACTACTACAAATGTTGTATATAAAGAAGTTCTTCAAGGTTTATGATCACACGTTGACCTGGTATGTAAAATATACAAATGACATGTTTTGTCGCATTTTTCTTATTTTCACTTATTATAACTCCCAACAATATTTTGCTTACTTTTCTTTTTTACTTATTAAATGGTAGAATGTTCACCACATGGATTTGTTTCAATAGACAAACATATTCGAGACCAAGAGGCAATCAACGTTTATTAGACACATATTTACAAGCATTGTATTTCACACTTTGACTCACTTATAACTTATTTTTCGGTTAAAAGAAAATACTATATCATTTACGTACGTTGTTCTTTCTCACTATATTCACGTACTTACCTTTTCTTGCACAAAAACCCTCTAAAATCCCGTGGATGCCACGGGGCTATAAGCTAGTACTTTGATAAATCTAGAAGGGTTAAGTTCATATAATAAAAACAAACTTTAAAAAATGTACAAATATCATACACGAACTTTATAAACTAATATCATATACGTACTTTTAAATTTCGATTCGATATCATACCAAACTAATTTTAACATACAAAAGTCAACGTCATCTACTATGTGTAAATGTCATGTTCAATTGTGTTCGGTACATAGCTAGTTAGATTAGTTGCTCCATCCTCTACGTGCGCGAGTGAAATTTCTTTCTTTTTCCAGTGTATTGAAAGTGTATTATTTTAGGGTTAATGGCATGTAATCGCAACGTACTTTTCTATTTGTTCCATTATCAGATACGAACCCAAAAAAATATCACAATACCCATCCAACTTTCAAATTTTGTTTCATTATCATACGTTTTTGTTTGCACCGTTAGTCCTTTTGACTAACGACCGTTTGTAATTAACTCAAAAATATGTTTTTCTTACGTTTTCACATGTTTTCTTACGTTTTCATACGTTTCTATCCGTTTTTATATGTTTTCGCCCTTTTTCTTTACGTTTTTATTTGCACCGTTAGTCCTTTTGACGAACGACCATTTGTAATTAACTCAAAAATATGTTTTGCTTACATTTTCATACGTTTTCTTATGTTTTCATACATTTCTATCTATTTCTTTACGTTTTCACCTGTTTTCTTATGTTTTTATTCGTTTTTAAACGTTTTCGTCCATTTTTATACGTTTTCAAGCGTTTTTATACATTTTCATGCGTTTTTATACGTTTTCGTCCGTTTTCATAGGTTTTTCATACATTTTTGTTTTTCATACGTTTCTATACTTATTCTTACGTTTTCATCTGTTTTAATACGTTTTCATCTGTTTTAATACATTTTTACGCTTTTATCTGTTTTTATACGTTCTCATACATTTTTTCCCCTTTTTTTATGGATAAAAGCGGACGAAAACGTTTAAAAACGAACAAAAACGAAAAAACGGGCGAAAACGTATAAGAATAGATAGAAACATATGAAAACGTGTGAAAACATAAGAAAACGTATGAAAACATAAGAAAAACATATTTTTGTGTTAATTACAAACGGTCGTTAGTCAAAAGGACTAACGGTGGCAAATAAAAAACGGATAAAAATGTATGAAAACGTAAGAAAACGAGCGAAAATGTAACACCCCCAAATTACCGCAGCGGAACAGTAGAGTCAAGGGGGTATTACTTCATAATATAGATCAATGTATAGAAAACGACCTTTAAATGAGACGTTTTAAAATGTTACCATTCGAATTATTAAAATCAGAGTTATGACAATAAGTTCCAAAGTAAAGTTACATAAAAGTTTTCAAAGTGTTTCGAATGATAAAGATAAGATATAAGTCTTCAAGTATGCAAATGACTCTAGAATACATGCATCCACTATCGCCTTAATAACCTGAGATAAACATGCTAAAAGTGTCAACCAATAGTTGGTGAGTTCATAGAGTTTAGTTTAAAATGTAAAGTATTTG
The DNA here is from genome assembly GCA_021014915.2 of Artemisia tridentata subsp. tridentata. Lineage (NCBI taxonomy): Eukaryota > Viridiplantae > Streptophyta > Magnoliopsida > Asterales > Asteraceae > Artemisia > Artemisia tridentata. The sequence goes on from CP139505.1 coordinate 352,062,129, forward strand.
AATAAAGATTTCCCCGCAAAGGCATTGTAAATCCACTCAGTCCCAAGTCCCGCCCATACAAGAGTTACAACCTGTGTGTTTACAACCCACTGCTAAATATAAGGAATAAAGTTTCCACCGCAAAGGCATTGTAAATTCACTCAGTCCCAAGTCCCGTTGATGCGTGCGATGTGTCGTTGCGGTTTAGCAGTATTAATGCCTACTCAAGTTTTAAATTTATATTTAGCCGACTTATCAATAACACACACACTTAACGAGCAGTGTACCCGGTCAGTATGAATATAATGGTAAGTAGAGTGTCGATCACTAAGAGTGGAACGTATTATCTAGTTATTCTAATCAGTATTTTAATATCTTAAGTTAGCTGTACAACCTAATCTAACGCAAGGGGGTTCAGCCTGAGTGACTGGCACGGTTTGGTTATGATTAAATAGAAAACTAAACTAATGAGCACGAATCAACGATTAGCACACACGTACACAGATAGATACTCGAGACAATAAGAAGACCTGTCCTGATAATTAAGTAGCTTGTCACTTGTTTTATTGCTAGTTTTACATGAAGTGTATATAATTAAACCTTTCTCGTTGGCTCTAATCTTATCGGCGAGTAAACCCTTAATGATTACTTATGTCTATCCTATTTATTTAGCGTCTCTTAAATAGGCGAGGAAGGGGCATGGCGACCCAAGCAATGCTCAGCTAGACACAGAGGTTATCAATGCACTAATAAAAGTCACCAAAGACATCAACATATAAACTTTAATTAATGGGAAAGCAATTTTAAGGGGTGCGCATGATTTTCCGTAGTCACATGACATCAGCCCATCAATCCTGATGAATTAAAGTGTACTAATACAATAAAACAAAACTACTTAATGAATTGAATACATGCAGGACCTTCTTACAGCTCTTGTATCTTCGTTCAGGGTGTGTCTTGTGCTGCTAATACGTCTGAATTCGTCTCTGGTTTGGTACTCGTACGTATGGTATCTTGCACTGTCCAACCTCTCAAATTCGTCTGACTTTGGGGTATTTATAGTTTCTGTCTGAGGGTTAGATGTGGCGCATAGGATAAGTAGATGCGGTGCATTGACTTAACTTCGCGTGGGGTCCAAGATTAATATATTCAGGAATATTCGTACACCGCCTTAAGATGTGGCGTAACTCCATTTCTCTATGCGGCGCATGTCCTTTGCTGTCTTGGATTGTAACTTGTGAAATCTTGATAGTGATATGCCGTATGTAAGAAGTATGTTGCGGCGTATCTAGAGCAGAATGATCTTGATCTTGTACATTTCAGTAGACTCTTAACATCTTGCTTGTTTTGCTCCATAATTAGTCCAAAATCGCCAAGTTTCACATAAAATTTGTTTTTACCTGAGAATTACAAAAGTAAACATTAACGTATCAATTCTCATATATAATATAATAAAACAAGTTAAATAAATAGGATAAATGATGATAATAAAATGTACTTATTTGAGTTCATCACCCGCCCATACAAGACTTGCAACCTGTGTGTTTACAACTCACTGCCAAATTAAGATTAGGACATATGTGTATACGATTATATGAGCACTCAATGTAATGAATAGCAGCAAACTGAACCTCCTGACTGCGAATAATATATCAAATATATAAAGTGGATTATATTCACCCAAGGTCAAGAATTGAGGGACACAAGGGTGGGGGGCATCGGCCCGATAGTTACTATCAATACCTCTCCATCGGATCCTATCCAGGAGTTAAACAGTTGCTAAGAATAATGAATAATATAATAAGTTTAACCCATTAAGGCACATATCGTAATAAAACTACACATCATGTCCAAAAAGTATAAAAGCGTAGAGTATCACAAAAGTATAAATATTTTGAGTAATTGCATAAATCATGTATTTGATAAACGAGTAAAGTAGTTTAAGCATGTATCTCCCCCAAGTAGTTTAAAATGAATAAAAGAGTAAAAGTGGGGCTATGACTCACGGTGAACCGTGAAAGTTTTTAGAGTACTTGTAAGAGTAAATAAATATAGTTGAGCATGTATCTCCCCCAAAAGTAAATCAAAACGTATAAAAGTAGGGGCTATGAAATCTCACAGTAATGTGTAAAAAGTTTAGTTTACTTATGAAAATAAGAATAAGTATTTAAGCATGTATCTCCCTCAAAGAGTATAAAACAAGCATTAAAAGAGTATGGCCTACGACTCACCTTAGTTGTAAAGGTCAAAGTAAAGTTATGTCAAAAGTATCATGGTAATGGCTCCAACACACGACCTGAATAATAGAGAAGTCTGAGATTTCAATGGTTTAAGATTAACAGGATGTGAATAATGATTGTGAAAGAATATCGGGTAACGGATTGAATTGTGATGTGAGTGAATGATAGGCTTAAAATGCTTAAAGTTCAAAAATACTAATATTATATTGTTTTTATGTTTTTGATTTCACAATTATCGTTTCCTCGAAAGTCGTTGAATTAATACGTTAAGTTATTCGTTAAAAGTTCGTTATATAAATATAACCGTAACGAAAAATAAATATACTGAATCGAATGACAAAATGCATATGAAATGAGTAAAACATGAAAAGAAATGAATATAAATAATGTTACTGTTCAGCCGTTGGTCTTTTACAAAAATTACACTTTTTACCCTAACGGTGTAAGTTTTGCACCGTTAGTCCTCGGTTACATTTTTAGTCCAAAAATATTCCAATTTGTCATTTTGTGACTTTTATTTACTGTTTCTTCATTATCTATCCATAATTTGCATAAATGGCAGTTTGGTCCTTAGTTTTCTGAAAGTTACAGTTTAAACCCTAATAGTAAAATGTAGGGGTGAGTATGGGGCGGTTTTTTACTAAAACCAAACCCCGAACCGAAAACTTCGGTTTTTAAGAATTTCAAACCGTTCAGTTTCGGTCTTTTCGGTTTCGGTTTTTTCGGTTTTTTTTGTTATTAAATCGGTTCGGTGTTGGTTTTTTTTTTGGTTTTTTGTATGCTTTCAAATTTATCAATTTGTTAACACGAAAGTTATGATCCATCACTTGTTTCCCAAATGATTTCTTCCTAAATACAATGTTCAAGTACTCACATACCAGAGAAATAGTTAAATCCCGTAACGTTGTGTTCCTGTCAGAGAAATATTTAAAACTAGGAATCAAGCAAGCAAGTTAGTCAAAGAAATTTGAAATGCAAGTTTAGCGGAAACCATAAATCCAGAAATCAAGAAACATTTGATAAAAACCGTAAAATCGTGGAAGAGGAAAATGTTCAATGAAAGGTTTTCTAAAGATGTTGAGTTTCAGAGTTTGAGTTGTTAAGTGTTATAAGTTGTGGCTATATATGGTGTGGAAACCTAGGAATAATAGGAGATTATGAACCGTCTAATAAGTTTAAAAGTTTAGAAGATATGGTCAAAAGTCAAAACTGTTTTTAAGCAAATAAGTGAATAAGTAACAAATCAAATATTTTATAAAGATAAGATTATTTGATAAAATTTGAAAGATAAATAAAGGCGGGGCGGGGCGAATTTTTCGGTTCGGTTTTTTATATGCAACCAAAAACCGCCCCAAACATTCGGTTTTTCTAAAACTCAAAACCACCTCCGTCGGTTTTTCATTTGGTTTGGTTTTTTCGGTGCCGTTTTTTTGGTTTTTTCGGTTTCGATTCGGTTTTTCGGTTTTTATGCTCACCCCTAGTAAAATGTTTTTGCATTTTTAGTCCAAAATGTACAAAACTTGTATAATAAAATTTCTGAAAATTACAATAACTTTATAAAGCTTATTTGAACTTATAGAATATGCTTATTTTACAAAATAGCTTATTTTTGCATTATTGGGCTTTTAGCGAGACTAGCAAAAGCCCATTAAGAGATTTAGAGCTGAGGACATTCAAACAAGTTTGGGCCTGAAATTAGGCTATCTTTATAGTCCTAAAAATGTATTTGATGTGCTTATTAGACTGCTTATTCGTAATGGCTTATTGGGCTTTTAATAAGCCCACTCGACATATATGTTAAGTTAAAAATAGTTCCAACTAGTGTTTAGTTTAGGACTTTTAAAGAGCTTATAAGCTTATGAGATAAAACTCAAAACATGAACTTATTAACTGAGCTTATTAAGAAACAGGTTGAACAATAAAAATGATATGTCGCGTATAAGAATTTGATTTTTATGGGTCCATTCTAGTCGAGTACAACATGGTTCGAAAATAATAAAAATGACATATATGTTGAGATAATTGAAATATGCGGTTCGATGTGAATAAAATGGATTCGATAAACAATAAAACGAGTAAGTAAGTGTAATATGAATGTGAAAAATGTATTCCTAGCCATCCATGGAGGAGGTCTTTGCATAAACGTAAAAATTAAATAAACAAAAGCGTAAATATGCATAAAAATGAAATATACGTTTGAAGGAAAAGTAATACGATGCATGGTGAATTGGAAATGAATATAACGAGAAGAGAATGAGTTGAAGAGTGCTTACAACACCAAAGAGGTGGGGTTTATATGTTCGAAAGGGACTAGAACACAAGAAATATAAGCGTTGCTCGTGTAAACGATCACCAAAGCTTCGAACAAGGTGTGAAACAACTGGATAATGGCTCGAATAAATGGATGGATGCTACTGATGCTTGAGGACTTTCAGTAGCAAGAGAAATCTTAGAGAAATTCGGATAGAACTTATGTGTGTGAATAGAAGTTATGGCAAGTGTATGTTTGCATGAATCATGTATCATATATATACTATTTTAAGGCAAGTAGACATTACATGGAGATAATATTCGATTTCCCTAACACAAGGATAGGATTTAGAATCATATTTGATCAAGTGGGTTACATGTGAAAGGCTTATTAGTCGAATGGTATATAGCTATATATATGTCAAAAATAAAAAAGGTCCAAAACAATTTTCTAACGTTATCAATGAGATTGTGAGTTGAGGTGAGAAATAAACTTGGTAACTCATATTTGATCATAGAAAAGAAAATGTGCTAGGAAAAATTAGTTTAGATCGTTTTTGATAAAATGGGTAAAAAAATAAGTGAACTTGAAATCGAGTCAAGGGTGATTTACTTTGGGTCTCGTTCATTGATCAAACGTTTAAAACAAAATGTGAGGTTTATCATTCCTGATTCTTGGATGTATAGACAATCGAGTTATGTAAAATAAATGGTATCTTGTGTGTCGAAATAAGGATTAAAACAGGCCAAGTAATTGAGCCTTAGTCGATTTGTATAAAAGAAAGAAAAATGGAATTTGGCTGAAATTGTGTTGGGCCGTGAATAGTAACAGGCTAAATTTTAATTAAGGGTCCATTTGGTTATTTATTGTGTTTTGAATAATGTAACAACGTGTTTGAATAGAATGTAATAAAAAAAAATTTCAAATTTGCTCGTAAAAATGGTTAAGTGAATAGTAATGACGGGTTAATACTAGATTAACGTTTACTAATGACTAGGGAATTCTAAGGGTTGTTACAAAAAACGTATAAAAACGGATAAAAATGTAAGAAAACGGATAAAAACGTAAGAAAACATATTTTTGAGTTAATTACAAACGGCCGTTAGTCAAAACGTATGATAATGAAACAAATGGGAAAGTACGTTGCTATTATATGCCAAAAGGACTAACGGAGCAAAGAGTTGGATAGTGATTGTGGTAATTTTTTAGGTTCGTATCTGATAATGGAACAAATGGGAAAGTACGTTGCTATTACACGCCATTAACCCATTATTTTAATGTAGTGGAAGTTTTTTATTTTATTTCAATGGATATACTTATTAAACTAATGAAATAACAAGAGGAAAATATGTTGTTACACCTAAACAAATTGATGATCAATAAACAACAAATGGTTACCGATAAACAAGAAACTAATGGTAAAAGTATATTGTAACACAATCGGGCAAAAGTTCTTTATAGATTCAACTTTTACCATAGAACCCATCAAGCAATCTTAGCCACTCATTTTTCTTATCAAATTAAAAAAAATTAATTTTCACCCTTTTTTTTAAACTTAAATATCTCGCAAACCGTAAATCGTCAAGCTACAAAAAAAATACCATCGCGACGAGAATTAAATTATCTTTCTATAGACATGCATTATTATATATTTTCGACGAACTTTTTTTTTGATGAATTTTTTTTTTCCAAAATTTCCGTCCAGAAAAATCATATATGATTCGTAAGAATCATATATGATTCGATTTTAACAAATCATATATGATTCCGTATGAATCATATATGATTTTTACGAATCATAAAAAAAAAAAAAAAAAAAAAAAAGTTCGTCGAAAAAAAAAAAGTCGTCAAAAGTATATAACAATGCATATCTATAGAAAGATCATTTAATTCTCGTCGCGATGGTATTTTTTTTGTAGATTGAAGATTTACCGTTTGCAAGATATGTTGTTTTAAAAAAAAGATGGAAAATAAAAATGGGTGTCTATGATTGGTCCATTGGTTCTATGGCAAATATGAGATCTATATTGATCTCATCTCTGTAACACAATCGTTCAATGTTTTTCTTTATACGAAAACTCTAAATCATATACATATATATAATAGAGGAAAATTCAAATGCATACTCTTATTTTGGTGCTGACCAATGGACAAATCCTCACCATCCATCTAGTTTGATCTAATGGTGGGATTAACCTAAGATTAAATAGGGAAACATAAGTCCATGTTTTTTTCCCCCCTTTTTCTTTGTCTTTTTATTTTTTTTTATTCATTTTTTTTCTTTCTTTTTTTCCTTTTTTTTTTCTTTCTTTTTTTTTTGTGTTTTTTTTTTTCACGCTTCATTGGTTTTTTTTGTTTCTTCTTTTTTTCTTTTCTTTTTTGTTGTCTTTTTTTTTTCACGTTTATTTTTTTCTTTTTTCTTTTATCCTTTCTCTTTTTTCTTTTTTTCTTCTAATTCACGTTTTTTTTCCTAATAAACATTTTTTTTCGCTTTCATTCATTTTCGTCTGTTTTCATACGTTTTCGTTCGTTTTCATACGTTTTTATTTGTTTTCGTACGTTTTCGCCCGCTTTCATATATTTTCGCCCGTTTTCTTACGTTTCGTCCGTTTTCATACGTTTTGTGCGTTTTCAAACGTTTTCGTCCGCTTTCTTACGTTTTTGCCCGTTAACATCTGTTTTGATACGTTTTCATATGTTTTCATACATTTTCGTCGGTTTTCATACGTTTTCGTCGGTTTTCATACGTTTTCGTTCGTTTTCATCCGTTTTTTTTCGTTTTCGTCCGTTTTTCATATGTCTTCGTCCGTTTTCAGACGTGTTTTTACAATTTCATACGTTTTCGTCCGTTTTCATACATATTCGTTCATTTTCTTATGTTTTCGTTCGTTTTCATACGTTTTCGTCCATTTTTCAAATGTTTTTGTCCTTTTCATACATGTTTTTACACTTTCATACGTTTTCTTCCGTTTTCATACATTTTCATTCGTTTTCTTACGTTTTCGTCCATTTTTTATTCATTTTCGTCCGTTTTTAAATATTTTTGGCAATTTTCAGACGTTTTCATATGTTTCTAAATATCACAAGTGATATTCTGAATATCACAAATTATATTCTGAATATCACAAGTGATATTCTAAATATCACAAGTGATATTCTGTGATATTCAGAATATCACAAGTGATTTTCTATGATATGCAGAATATCACAAGTGATACTATGAGTACCACAAATGATATTCTGGATATTATAAATAATATTCTGTGATATTCAAAGTATCACAAGTGATATTCTGAATATCACAAATTTTATTCTGAATATCACAAGTGATATTCTGTGATATTCTAAATATCACAAGTTATATTCTGAATATCACAAGTGATATTCTAAATATCACAAGTGATTTTCTATGATATGCAGAATATCACAAGTGATACTATGAGTACCACAAATGATATTCTGGATATTATAAGTAATATTCTGTGATATTCAAAGTATCACAAGTGATATTCTAAATATCATAAGTGATTTTCTGAATTTGACAAGTGATTTTCAACAAATGTTTTGTAACATGAAAATCACAAGTGATATTTCGAAAATCACAAGTGATATTTAGAATATCACCATTGATATTTAGAAAAACTATCAATTGTGATATTCAGAAACGTATAAAAATGGACGAAAACATAAAAAAAATTGACTAATACGTATGAAAACGGACGAAAACATAAGAATATCACAAGTGATATTCTGTGATATTCAGAATATCACAAGTGAGATTCTGAATATCACAAGTGATATTCTGAATATCACAAGTGATTTTCTATGATATGCAGAATATCACAAGTGATACTATGAGTACCACAAATGATATTCTGGATATTATAAGTAATATTCTGTGATATTCAAAGTATCACAAGTGATATTCTGAATATCACAAATTATATTCTGAATATCACAAGTGATATTCTGTGATATTCTAAATATCACAAGTTATATTCTGAATATCACAAGTGATATTCTTAATATCACAAGTGATTTTCTATGATATGCAGAATATCACAAGTGATACTATGAGTACCACAAATGATATTCTGGATATTATAAGTAATATTCTGTGATATTCAAAGTATCACAAGTGATATTCTGAATATCATAAGTGATTTTCTGAATTTGACAAGTGATTTTCAACAAATGTTTTGTAACATGAAAATCACAAGTGATATTTCAAAAATCACAAGTGATATTTAGAATATCACCATTGATATTTAGAAAAACTATCAATTGTGATATTCAGAAACGTATAAAAATGGACAAAAACATAAAAAAATTGACTAATACGTATGAAAACGGATGAAAACATAAGAAAATCACAAGTGCTATTCAGAATATCACAAGTGATATTCAGAAAATCACAAGTGATATTCTAGATATCACTTAATATCACTTGTGATATTCAGAAATCACTTGTGATATTCAGAAACGTAAGAAAATGGACGAAAATGTAAGAAAATGGACGAAAATGTAAGAAAATGGACGAATACGTATGAAAACAGACAAAAATGTATGAAAGCGTAAAAACATGCACGTATGAAAACGGACTAAAACGTATGGAAATGGACGAAAACGAAAGATTACGGATGAAAACGGACGAAAACGTTTCAGACGTGTTTTTACGCTTTCATACGTTTTTGTCCGTTTCATACATATTCATCCGTTTTCTTGCGTTTTCATCCGTTTTCTTGCGTTTTCGTTCGTTTTCGCCCATTTTCTTTCGATTTCGTCCTATTTTTCATACATTTTCTTCCTTTTTCGTACGTGTTTTTACGCTTTCATACGTTTTCGTCTGTTTTCATACATATTCTTCCGTTTTCTTACATTTTCATCATTTTCATTCATTTTCGTCTGTTTTTCAATCTTTTTGGCCATTCTCAGACATTTTCATACGTTTCAGAATATCACAATTGATATTCTGTGATATTCAGAATATCACCCAAGTGATATTATGAATATCACCCAAGTTTTCATACATACTCGCCCGTTTTCTTACGTTTTCGTCCGTTTTCTTATGTTTCTAAATATGACAAGTGATATTCAGAAAATCACAAGTGATTTTCTGAATATCACTTGTGATTTTCTTATGTTTTCGTCCGTTTTCATACGTAATCATCCATTTTCTTACGTTTTCGTCCATTTTCATACGTTTTCATCTGTTTTCTTTCATTTTCGTCCTTTTTAAATATACATGCAATTATTTTTTTGTTTTTACATGTTCTTTGCTTTTAGAATACCAGGAGATACTATCACCAGTGATACCAGTGAGGTATCACCAGTGATACCTCATATGAATGTGATATCACCAGTGATACCACCAGTAATACCAGTGAGGTATCACCAGTGATACCTCATATGAATGTGATATCACCAGTGATACCTCATATGAATGTTTTCTATTTATGTCATATCTGATAAATGGTTGATGAAACAGCTTGCATATTTACAATATGGTAATGTGAAAAGTGAAAAGTGTCATACCTGTAGTATCACCAGTGATATTTGAAGTTGAACTGTATATGTGTATTATCACTAGTGATATTTGTATTATCACTTGTGAAATTTTGTATATTTTATAGGTTTTTTTGTTTACTTGTTAAGCTTTATTTTACTAGAACCCTGGTTTTAAAACGTATGAGGCTCTACAAAAACCTACACTCTGTCTATGGATATATTCTTGTACGCACCAAGAATATCACGGAATATCACTTGTGATACTGCACATTTATCATCATGTTTATGAAAAGCTAAACATATCACTGGTGATACTGCCCATTTATCATCATGTTTATGAAAAGCTAAACATATCACTGGTGATACTGCACAATTATCATCATGTTTATGAAAAGCTAAACATATTTATCATCATGTTTATGAAAAGCTAAAAATATCACTGGTGATACTGCACAATTATCATCATGTTTATAAAAAAGCTAAACATATCACTGGTGATACTGCACAATTATCATCATGTTTATAAAAAAGCTAAACATATCACTGGTGATACTGCACAATTATCATCATGTTTATAAAAAAGCTAAACATATCACTGGTGATACTGCAAATTATCATCATGCTTAAGCTGTTAAAACTAAAAGCGAAACTAATAAGCGAAAACATGTATCAAAAGGACAAAAACGTTTGAAAAATGGACGAAAACGAAAGAAAACGGATGAAAACGGACGAAAACGAACGAAAACGTAAGAAAACGGACGAATATGTATGAAAACGGACGAAAACGTATGAAAGCGTAAAAACACGGACGAAAACGTAAGAAAACGGACGAAAACGTATGAAAATGGAAGAAAACGTATGAAAGTGTAAAAACATGTATGAATAGGACAAAAACGTTTGAAAAATGGATGAAAACAAAAGAAAACGGATGAAAACGGACGAAAACGTATGAAAACGAACGAAAATGTAAGAATACAGATGAAAACGTATGAAAACAGACGTTAACGGGCGAAAACGTAAGAAAGCAGATGAAAACGTATGAAACCGGAACAAAAAACGTATGAAAACGGACGAAAACGGGCGAAAACGGGCGAAAATATATGAAAACGGGCCAAAACGTACGAAAACAGACAAAAACGTATGAAAACGGACGAAAACGTATGAAAACAGACGAAAATGTATGAAAGCGAAAAAAAAACGTGTATTAGGAAAAAAAAACGTTCATTAGATAAAAAGACAAAAAAAAAAAAAAAAAAAAGCGTGAATTTGAAAAAAGAGACACCAAAAAAAAGAAAAAAAAAAAAGAAAAAAAAAAGTGAATAATAAAAAAGACAAAAAGACAAAGAAAAGGGAAAAAAAAACATGGACTTAGGTTTCCATATTTAATTTTAGGTTAATCTCCACCATTAGATCAAACTAAATGGATGGTGGGGATTTGTCCTTTGGTATGCACCAAAATAGGAGTATGCAAAATAAAGTGACTCATATATAATATAATATATAGATATTTCGACTAAGTCAGATAACTAATTTAGCTTGTAAATAATCATGTCATGTGATCATTTAAGGTATGATGTCCGAACAAAATTTGATAGTATGCATACGATTCTGGTATTTTTTTTTATATTTCGCGCATGACATTTGTACATATTTAAAAGTATGTTGCTATTATATATATAAACATAATCCAATCAAGAATAATATTTGTATCCAAATACGCAAATTTAGTTTACAAAGTTACATACCCTCCGCTACTTTAAGGATCTTTTAAACCGTTCGAGAAGATGATGTTACTTCCAAACTTGCTGAGCACCATCCTTATGTCCTACAATGTTATAGATAAAATGCACAATGAATCATATAAATTGATTAAAAAAAAAAAAAAAAAAAAAAAATTACTTACATGACCACCAAAATAAGTTGTAGCCCAATGAGTTTATGTGCTTAACGATGTGCTTAATTATGTACAAGGCCGGATTTGAGCATGTGCGGAGTGTGCAACCGCACAGGGCCTCGAATTTTATAGGGGCACCATGACTGTGGAGACCTGTGAAAATTTAATTCGATTTATAGCCTAATTTTGACACATATGTATCCTAAAGATTGAGATACTTTGATTTGTAAACACAATAAGATGAAAACCATATGTTCTAAGTGGATATTTGATAATATGTATAAGCCGGGGTTACAGGTCTGATACAGTCATACAACGAAGAAGAAAGACAAGTTTGAACAATGTGCATTTCAAATCCTATAGTTTGTGGCTTTTTGACACTTTTGTCTTGTACTTTAATCTAACTTCAGAACTAGTGTACAAAGGTTTAAAAATTTGACAGTTTCACCCCACAAGTTTAAAAAGATAATTACAGATAGACTTGTGTGTTCTTGAATTAATAAACTATTGTATATATTTTCGAAGAATATCAATGTCATATGTTTTGACGGTTTGTCTCCTTTTTATGATATATATGAAAATTTAGCTAAAGCAATTTTTTGCTCCATTTATAATTTTACATGTTCAAAAACTTTTTCTAGTTCATGAGGCATACTTTGATTGAGATACTTTGATGGTGGCACAGGGCCCCTAAAAACCACGGGACGGCCCTGTCGAGGTCAGGTGCGACACCATACAACAACTTACAATAGTCGTTGTTCTCTTGTTGATCGTAAGGCGAGATTGGGAACATGCTAGTCTTACTTGTTACGCCAATGGGCATCGCCATTTCCCTACATGTCTATATATACTTACAATATCAACTAGTCTAGAAGAAAATTGATACAAAAAAAAAAAAAAAAAAAATGTAAAGTATCAAATACCGTTGTGACACAATATACGAATTTACTTACTTGCCACCCCCATCCGATAGACGTTTCACTAGGTGTTTGAGTCAGGTTATGGCAAGGCGAAGGAGGCCTGTATGCACTAACGCCCGCTATAATTCGATCAAGATTATTATCCGTGACGTTGCTTGCTCCATCGATACCTTTGCAAATTATAGTTGTTGGATACGTTGGTGGAGAATTGTATTGAGCCGCATTAGTATACATGCTGTTTAAGTAGTTCTTGAGCTCAGAAGAATCCTTTAACAACCTTCAGAAATAAATTAAACTAGTTTCAGAATAACGAAATATAAACGATATACTAATTGTACCAAGTATAACTTACGAGCAAATTTGAATTTTTTGGTAAGAACTGCAAGACCATTTGGCCTCAAAGCAACTTTATCAATCACACTCCATGATTTCTTTATTGTGGTGAAACAATTTTCACTTACTTCCTGTATATACAATCACATTTATTTTAGATTTTCCGAGAAGATAGTTCTTTTAGAAGTTAGGAAAAAAAAAAAAAAAAAAGAAAAAAAGCAAGAAATGTTATTATACCTTGAAATCTTTGCTAACAATTGAATAGTATCCATCTTGAGGAGTGATATCATCCAAGTATAGAATTGGAGCCGATGAAGCTAGAGCACCAAGCGCGATATGTGGATACTTGAGACGAAACCATGAAGCAAGCACTACAAATATTGATTCAAGTACGTTAATTAAATTCATGAGTATGAATATAACGTTAAAAAATACAGAATTTTTAGGTTAGATATGATGACCAACTTACTTCCACCATAGGATCCACCGATAACAATAATAGGAGAATGATGTGCACGTAACTTCTTCCTGAGATGCACAAGTATCTCGGCGTAATCTGCCAAGGCTTGAGCAGAACTGAAGTACCCGCGCACATTCTTGTTTTCCACTGATTCTTCCATCGACCCGACTGGATTTGACTTCCCATAAAATCGATGCTAGCGTCATACACAAAAGATACATATAAATACAACATATCAGTAACACATTGAGAAAAAGACTTATTAATGCTATACTATATACGTACCTCTAAATAGACCAAAAGAGCTTTGAAACTAGGTGCATTCTCATACATTAATCCAATGGACGAAGGCGTATTATCTAAGGATTGTTCAGCACCAAGATAAACGAAAATTGGTGCATTCGTTTTAGCACCACCCCACCATTTAGAGAGGATAAAATACCGTTGTGGAAAAGTGGCATAACTTTCCGGCTTGTAGTTAAAATGATCGATCGTTTGATTATAGAAGAAGACTTCTACGTCGTCACTAAGATTTGTGAAATCAGTGTATTCGTTTGAAAACGGATCGAAAGGACTAAGCCTTGGAGTCTTATTAGGCGTACTTAATGTTTTTGAGGTCAAGGTAGCAACAAAGAGGAAAAGCCATTGCAGCACAACTGCACAAGCCTCATTGTTAGAATTTTGGGGTATGATCTTAAATGAAAACTATGGAATTTATATGGATAATTTATTATAAAGAATATCTCTTTTTGGACACAATAATTTTATAGCTTAAGACAACTTTGTTATGATAATTTAGAGTGAAAGCTAAAGATACGCAACATATTTATTCAAAACAGACGGTCTACGCAACGAACTTTGAAAATTACCACTCTACGTAAAATACTTTCAAATTAGGAACGATCTATGCAAGATTACCGGGAATTAGCAGGTTACCAGGTTGTCAGCTTTGAAAAGCTACAGTAATGATCCATGTGGTTTGCGTTGACTTTCACCGATCGTCCCGTGACTTTTTTTCACTTAAAAAAGTTACGGTAATGACCCCTATGGTTTGCATTGACTTTCACCTTTAGTCCCTTATCTTTCTTTTTCACTTATAACTCTTGAGTTAATTACATAAATCGTCCTGGTCTTTTTTTTCACTTATAACCAGTGTTGCAAAAAAAGGTCTACAAAGCCGATTAGGTGCTACAAGGCCACCGACCTTGCCGATTTATGTAACTGGGTCAAACAAATAGGTCAACTGTGGTCAACGGCTATCAACGGCGGTCAATGGTGGTCAAACTTGCCGGAAACCTATAAATCTTGCCGGAAGTACCCAACACTCACTGTAAACTTATTTTGATCACTTATAGTAACTCTTTAAGTCTATTACAAGTTGTTTTTCAGAAAATACCTTGCCGAAAATACCTAAAACTCACCGGAAATACACAAAACTTGCCGGAAATAACTAAAATTTGTCAGTAATGTCAATCCGATTAATCACCGATTAATCCCGCCTAGACCAATTACAAGCTACAAGGTGGTCGACCGCCCGACTACCGATTCGCGATTTTTGCAACCTTGCTTATAACTCTTTGAGTTAATTCCATAAATCGTCTAGTTTTTTGTTTTTTTTTTTTTTGCATAAATCATGTTGGTATTTTTTTTTCACTTATAAATCTTTGAGTTAATTACATATAGATTTTTTTTATACGTTTTTATACGTTTTCATCTGTTTTTATACGTTGTCATCCGTTTTGTACGTTTTCGTCCGTTTTGTACGTTTTCGTCCGTTTTTATACAGTTTTGTAAGTTTTTTACGTTTTCTTTTATTTTTTGTACGTTTTCGTCCGTTTTTTGTACGTTTTCGTCCCTTTTTTGTATGGTTTTTGTACGTTTTTATATGCTTTCATTCGTTTTTTTCGTCCGTTTTTGTACGTTTTTTTTATTTTTTGTACGTTTTCGTCCGTTTTTTATGTTTTCGTCCGTTTTCATACGTTTTCGTCCATTTTTATACGTTTTCGTCCGTCTTTATACGTTTTTATATGTTTTCAGATATTTTTATACGTTTTGTACGTTTTAAACGATTTTTTTATGTTTTCATCCTTTTTTATACGTTTCATCGGTTATTATACGTTTTTGTACGTCTTATATGATTTTTGTACGTTTTCATCGGTTTTTATACGTTTTCGTCCGTTTTTATACGTTTTCGTCCGTTTTTATACGTTTTCGTCTGTATTTATAGGTATTATAAGTTTCTATACGTTTTTGTACGTTTTACACGGTTTTCATATGTTTTCATTCGTTTTATACTTTTTCATCCGTTTTTGTACGTTTTCGTCCATTTTTCTACGTTTTTATAATTTTTCATCTAATTGCATACGTTTTTGCACGATTTTATGCGTATTTATACGTTTTGAACATTTTTAAACATTTTATACGATTTTTGTACGTTTTTAAACGTTTTCATCCGTTTTTATACGTTTTATACGGTTTTATACGGTTTATACGTTATTCTACTATTTTTGTACGTTTTTATACATTTTCATCTATTCTTATACGTTTTTTTTTACATTTTATACGTTTTCATCCATTTTTATATGATTTCCGTACGTTTTTATACGCTTTTAAAACGTATAAAAACGGATGAAAACGTACAAAAATCGTATAAAAACATACAAATCCATATAAAACATATAAAAATGGATGAAAACGTATAAAAACGGATGAAAACGCATAAAAACGTGCAAAAATTGTATAAAACGGATGAAAATGTATAAAAATGCATAAAAACGTATAAAACCATACAAAAATGTACAAAACATATGAAAACGTATAAAAACGGATAAACATTCAAAAACGGTCGAAAACGTATAAAAACAAACGAAAACGTATAAAAACGTATGAAAACATATATATAAAAACGTACAAAAATCGTATGAAACGTACAAAATGTATAAAACCGGATGAAAACGTATGAAAACTTAAAAAACGTACAAAAAGCGGACGAAAAAACAGATGAAAACGTATAAAAACAGATGAAAACGTATAAAAATGTTAAAAAACAGACGAAAACGTACAAAAACAGAGGACAACGTAAAAAATGGACGAATACGAATAAAAACGTACAAAAACCATATATAAACGGACGACAACGTATAAAACATATGACAATGTATAAAAACAGATGAAAACGTACAAAAACGGACGAAAACGTACAAAAACAGACGACAATGTATAAAAACGGATGAAAACGTACAAAAACGTACATGTAATTAACTCAAAGATTTTTAAGTGAAAAAAAAAAGACCAATACGATTTATTTAATTAACTCAAAGAGTTATAAGTGAAAAAAAAATAAAAAAGCAGTTGTCTAAAGGTGAAATTCAACGCAAACCATAGGGACTATTACCGTAACTTTTTAATGAAAAATAAGTCAAAGGACGACCGTGAAAGTTAACACAAACCATAGGGACCATTATTGTAACTTTTCAAAGCTGGTAACCTGGTTACTTGCTAGTTCCCGATAATTTTGCTTAGATCGTTCCTAATTTGAAAGTATTTTACGTAGAATGGTAATTTCCAAAGTTCGTTGTGTAAATCATCTGTTTTGAATAAATATGTTGCGTATCTTTAACTTTCATCCGCTAATTTATACATATGTAAATTTTTCTTTTCCAATTTATAATTTCTCATATTCAAATGGTGACAAATTTACATTGTAGTTACATAAATTTATTTATGTGGCAACTAATTTTGCTTCAAGTTAGATATTATCTTTTTGAGTTATGATTAAATAAGAAAAAAACTTAAAATGAGAAGAATGATAAATATGTATTGTGGAAAACTAGAAGATGGGTTGAATAGTTTTACCGTTTTTAATTTCTTTTTTTTGTTATGTTTGTATGAAATGACTTAATGTATGTAAACAAAAGAACAAATAAGTATAGTGCAAGAAAGAAACGATCAAACCACAACATGAGTGTTTATAGTGGTTCGGTCTACAAGGACTCTTTTTCCTTGCCCTGCTCCACTCCCCGAGTATTTAACTCGAGAGTTTTCTTCACTAGTCAAGAAGCTCCATTTATCCGGCGGATAAAACCTTCACACGTCGCTTACAATATTTCTGACACAAAGAGAGATGTGGGGACCTTGGTTATACACGGTTAAGGTGGTTAAACCTTGTGTCTTTGTGTATGAGATATATTGACTTAATATGATTAAGCACGCGGAATTTACTTAACCACACTTAGAAGGTTATGTATGTTATGGAAATGGAAGAATTATGTTTGTTACTTAACAATGAACAAAGAAAGTATTTCACTAAACGATTCAATATTATTCCAAATAATACGAGTGATCTTGAGTTTCTCACTAGGGTTACAAAACCTTGAATCTTATGTTACAACTTGTGATTTGTGTTTGTTCTATGTCTTAACAGTTATGAGTCTATAATTATGTATGTGTGTATACAATATCCAAGTCTAAGATCTCTTTTATAGTTGCAAGAGATCTTTACAAATTGCTTAAAGTCTTTGGCCGACTTACTTGTTTAACTTATGCTTATTGTGTCAGTACATAAGATACAACATGTATCTATGTATACAACTTGTTAACTAAGCACATGGAGTAAGATATTATCTACCGTATATGTTTGACCAAAATACAATAAATATCTTTTCGATCTTATCCAATGAGTCACTGATCAGCAGTACCATATACAACTAGCAGTACCTTCAACTTGAACTAGCAGTACCTTCTTGCTCTAGCAGTACCTTCATGTACTAGCAGTACCTTGATCATGAACTAGCAGTACCTTTGACTTAGAGTAAATTCTAATACTCTAACTTCAGAATATTTAATTCCCAACAATCCTCCCCTAAACATGTGAATTAATTCAAACATGTTTTCTGAATTAAATGAGGACTTGTGAAGATCTTTCAAACACTTCTTGAATCTGAACTATTCTTCTATTCTGAACTCATCTGCTTTGTTCTTCTTTGACTTCAGCAATATCAAAACATTGTACCAAAAGATGGTGCAATTTCCTTGGATGGAGGAATTGTAAGAGGCAATGATGCTGTGTATCTTGGATGCTTGTTTCAACAAGTGAAATCATCTAACCAGCATGTCTTTGAAGTGAAATTGAAACTTTTCTTCGTTTGATCTAGATAGAACTTTCTCCTTTGGAATGCTTCATCCCTTCTAGATATTTGATCTGTTCTAATCATTTTCAACCTCTACATCATCTTGTATGCTCTTGTCTTCTCCTTCCATATATTGGTTTATTCTTCCTTTTCTGGGCAATTATTTCCTCCCCTGAAGCAAATAACTTTTGTTTCCTCCCCTTGTTTGGAAGATCTCACTATGTACCTTTGACTGATCCATCAATATGTAACTTTTGTTGTCAGACAATATTGTACATGAAGCCATCAATTCCTTAAGAGTTTAAGTTGCTGTCCTCATCACTTCTAGGTGTGTTAACTCCTATGAGAGGTGAATCAGTGGACATTTTGATTCATAATCCATCAATGAATGGTTTTTCTGAATCCTTGAAAATCCTTTTAAGAAATCATTTAACTTAGTAGTATGTTCATGATTTTTAGAATTAAAAAATCATACTACATTCAACCATTTTGAAAGAATCAAGTGTGTAACAGACACCTAATCAAAATTTTGGTTTAAAAATAACCTCTGGTTGTGTGAGAACCAATGTATTTCAGTTATCACTAACTGCCTGTGAAAAGATAAATCTATTCAAAAGATTTTCTTGACAGGGTTTCCAGCTCATAGTAATTGTTACCTCCAACACAAGTGTTAGATTCACTTTCACTAGCTGTTATTTCTATCAGATGTCCTTAGACTAACTCATTATACTTGAAAGTATAAAATGATAGAAAGTAAGTTGTATCAGTTACTATCTGATCAACTAAGTCATCAATTCAATGTGAAATATCATAACTAGATTTCAAGAAAGAAGTTTTAAGGAGGTTAAATTCCTAAACTCAGTCCATCATAAATCTATTATGGTCAACAATTTGATAAGAATTATGCTGTTCCCATTTCACTTGAAATATCCTTTGTGTTCACATATTCATACCTGAAATAGTTAGTCTAAAACCAAAAGAACAATGTACAAAGTACTTGTTTTGCATTAGCATAATCATAAAACCAACTGTATGAATAACACAATTCAAATTTTGATATATTAGCAGTACCTTATAAATCTAGCAGTACTAACAAAAATTTATGTACAAAAACACATCATATTGAAAATTTAAAGATTAAGCATTCCAATACTTGCTATTAAGTACTGAAACCTTGAAACATCAAAAGCTTTTGTTAACAGATCTGCAAAGTTATGCTCTGAAGCAATTTTAAGAACTTGAATTAATCTTTTCTCATTGCAATCTCTTATAAAGTGATGTCTAATTTCAATGTGTTTTGTTTTAGAGTGTTGTACAGGATTTTTAATAATACAAATTGTACTACTATTATCAATATAAATAACAGTGTTTAAGAAATTGTACCCATAATCAATAAGTTGGTTTTGAAGCCATAGAACTTGACTAGAGCAACTTGCAGCAGCTATATATTCAGCTTCAGTTGTTGAATTTGCCACACTTGTTTGCTTCTTACACTGCCATGAGACAAGTCTACACCCAAGGAATTGACATCCTCCAGTTGTTGACTTTCTGTCTAAGCTAGCACCAGCATAATCACTATCCGAATATGCTACCAAGTCAAAAGGAGATTCTCTAGAATACCATATACCCAACCTTGGTTGACCTTTGAGATATCTAAAAATTCTCTTGACTGCAATTAAATTAGAAACCTTTGGAGTAACTTGAAATCTTGCACATACACAAACAGGAAACATGATATCAGGTCTAGATGATGTAAGATAAATCAAGTAGCCTATCATAGATCTGTAACTGTGTACATCTACATTTTCTCCATCTTCATCTTTCAGAAGGTGCTTCTCTGGGTCCATTGGTGTGCTTGCAATTTTTGAATCAGCAAATTGAAATTTTCTAAGTATCTCTGCAACATATTTGTCTTGACTAATAAATATGCCTTCAGATGATTGCTTAACTTGCAAACCCAAAAAGAATGTAAGTTCTCCCATAGAACTCATTTGAAACTTATCTTTCATAAGCTTCTCAAATTCTAAACACATTTCCTTCCTTGTAGATCCAAAGATAATGTCATCCACATACACCTGCACTAACAGAAGATCCTTCTTGTGCTGTTTGATGAAAAGTGTCTGATCAATCTTTCCTCTTTGAAATCCATTTTCTAATAAGTAGGAAGCAAGTGTTGCATACCAAGCTCTTGGTGCCTGATGAAGGCCATAGAGAGCTTTTACTACTCTGTACACTTTGTTTGGATGTAATGGATCAATGAAACCAGGAGGTTGTGAAACATACACCTCTCTTCCAATTTCACCATATAAAAATGCGCTTTTGACATCCATTTGGTAGACTGTGAAGCCTAAAAATGAAGCATAAGCTAGAAATAGCCTAATTGCCTCAATCCTTGCTACTGGAGCATAAAATTCATCATAATCTATTCCTTCTTCTTGTGTGTACCCTGGTGCTACTAGTCTAGCCTTATTCTTGATCACAATTCCTCTTTCATCCCTTTTGTTCTTAAAAACCCATCTAGTGCCAATTACCTTTTCATTCCTAGGTAAATCTGCTAGCACCCAAACCTTTTGAATCTTGAACTGAAGAAGCTCTTCTTGCATAGCCTCTACCCAGCTTGAATCATCTAGGGCTGTAAGAATATTCTTTGGTTCCTTTTGAGAGAGAAAACATACAAATAAACATGAGTTTGAAAGTTCATGTTGTTTTGAAGCATAAAGGGCATCAAGAATCCCTTGTCGGTCTGAAGAAACCAATTGTCTTCTTGTCTTCACACCAGATTGTATATCTCCAATCACATTATCCAGGGAGTGAACTTTGTGAATCCTTGTGTGTGGTGTGGTAGGAACATGATAAGATGATGAAAGATTAGTTAAATCCACTTCATCTTCTTGGAACTCTGCATCTTTTGAGTGTGAAGGACCAGCAGGACCTTCAACTGAACTAACAGTTCCTTCAAATGAACTACCAGTACCTTAAGAAGTACTAACAGTACCTTGCTCTGTCTCAGCAGTACCATCAATATTTAACATATTGAGTTGTTCTTCTGTTCCAACATCTTTTCTTTGAGCCTCAACATCTTCTTTTGCTTTATCAGAAGAAGATTCATCATTGTTTGAAGCTAAATCCACACTGGTACTTGACCACAATGGCATAATGACATCAGATTGATCTTTATCTAACTCCACCTCATTTGTTGCTTGTGAACCTGAAAAATTATTAGTTTCTGCAACAACAGGTAAATAATTCATAGAGTTTGTTAGATAATCAAGATCAAATATCCATTTGGGTCCTTGACCTACTACATTGGATTTGTTTTCCTGAAACTCCACATGTAGTTCTTCTTGAACTTTCTCAGTTCTTAAGTTGTAAACTCTAAAAGCTTTGCTAACAAGAGAATATCCAACTAAGAAACCTTCATCTGCTTTACCATCGAATTTTCCTAAATGGTCTAAGGTATTGAGAATTGTCACATGACATCCAAAAGGTCTAAGAAATCCTATTGCAGGAGTTCTACCATTAAAGAGTTCATATGATGTCTTATTGTGAGGCTGCACAACTAAAACTCTATTTTGAACATAGCAAGCAGTGTTAATTGCCTCTGCCCAAAAGATTATAGGTAGCTTAGAATCAGCTAACATTGTTCTAGCAGCTTCAATTAGTGTTCTATTCTTTCTTTCAACCACTCCATTATGTTGTGGTGTTCTAGCAACACTATATTCTCTTCTAATACCTTTTTCTTTGCAGAAATCATCCATAACTCTATTTCTAAACTCTGTCCCATTATCACTCCTAATGACTTTTACTTTCTTGCTTACTTGGTTTTCTATCAGTGTAATGAATTCCTTAAGAATGCCTGATGTCTCATCCTTAGTGGCTAAAAAGAAAACCCATGTAAATCTGCTATAGTCATCAGTTATAACAAGACAATATTTTTTATGTTGTATACTCCTTACTGAAACCGGTCCAAATAAGTCCATATGCAGCATAAACAATGACTGATTGATAGAGTTAAAAATTTTGGGCTTACAAGTGGCTTTGTGTTGTTTGCCTTTTAGACAAGCAATGCATGTTTGATCATTTTCAAATCTTTTGTGAGGTAAACCTCTTACCAAACCATTCTTAACAATTTTATTTATGGTTTTGAAATTAATATGACCAAGCCTTCTATGCCATAACATTGATTCATCCAATGTGGCCTTTGATACAAGACAAGTTAAATCTTCTTTAGGAATGATGTTCTTCATATCAACACTATAACATATTGGCCTTTCTAGGAATTCTAAGAAGTACTTGATTTTCATCAGGCATCTTAAAATCCTTAGATAGAACAAGACATTCAGTGTCAGTAAAAAGCACATTATTCTTTTTGTCACACATTTGTGAAACACTAAAAAGATTATACTTTAACTCTTGTACATAGTACACATTTTCAAAATCTAAATTTCCGGTTTTAATAGTACCTTTACCAGAAATTTTGCCACGAAAACCACCTCCAAAGGTAACATATCCTCCATTGAATTCTTGAAAATCTGAAAGATAAGACATGTTGCCTGTCATGTGATTGGAACATCCACTATCTGAGTATCCTTGATCTTGATGATCAATAGAATGTCCCTGCACACAAATAAGAAAGTTAGTTTTCTTTGGGGATCCAAGCCATTACTGACTTGAATCTGCCTCTTGCATCAATATAGTTTAATCTTTTAAGGACTGTTGATGCAACATTGGATTTTTGAATCCAACATGCTGAGGCCTTAACAGCATTTGCCCTATTACCCTTAGCAGCAGAGTGAATAACATGTTTAGCAGAGTCTGCTAACTTCGAATTCACACCCTTTGGTTTCCAAATTTGTTTGTGGACCACTGCTTTTGTTTGAATGGGTCTTAGAACAGTTTTAGATGCATGTATGAAAGTTGTTTTTGCATCCTTAGCTGTTGATTTTGGGTTAACAGTCATCATAGGTCTAACAGTACCTTTTGATCTACCAGGACCTTTAATTTGTTCTGGCAGTACCTTTATGTATGTATTAGCAGGACCTTTTTGTCTATCAGGACCTTTGGGTCCAGACTTGCTTGAGACTGTTCTGGGTTTTGTTCTATGAGTGTTAGAGTGAAAAAGAGTTTGAGGAGTTTGCCTTTTGTAGTTCACCCTATTGTTTTCATACCCAGTTACCCTTTGGTTGCAGAAAGCTGCAAGATGGTCAAAACTACCACATGTATAACAAGCTTTATTGTAAAATGCAAAGTCATCACCTAATTGGTTAGACTTGAGGTTGTTCCAATTCCTTTGGTTACCTCTGGGCTTGTTTGTAGTTCTATATTGTTCACAATATCTAACTGGTTTCCTAACAGTCTTAACATTTGACTTAGGCCTGTTAGTGTTGTGATTGACTATCTTAGGAATACTTGTTCCTACTTTCTTAACCAATACAGGTTTAGACATAACCTGTTCTTCTTCACTATCACTATTAGTTGTACAATCTTCAACAACTATAGCATCTCCTTTCTTAACAAAGGACACCTTGTCCTGATAAGATAAAGTTTTATCTAAACTTTTACTTACCTTCTCTATCTTTGAAGATTTAGTGACCTTAGAACCATATTCCATGATTGGTTCTTGAAACTCAGGTAACCCTGTGTGTGCTAAATCAATACCTGGAGGTGAATGAACACCTCTGTATGGTGGGGGTACAGACTTAAATCCAACACCAGAATTAACCTTATCAATAACTTGGGCTTCCCAAAGCTTATTGAATCCTTCTGAGGAATGTGCTAAAACATCCACAGAAACCTTTACATTTTCTCTTTCATTTTTGTGTTTAGCTAATGATTCATTCAACTCAACAATACACTCATCTCTGATCTTAATGTCATTATTTAGTATATTGATGTCATCAGCAAAATGAATTTCATTATTTTTAAAATGTAAGACTTGTTTTTCTAAAACAGCTAGACCTCTTTTGTGATTAGCCAAATTAAAAAGAGAGTTAAGTAGCTCTTCTCTATGAGCTTCAAATCTCTTATTAAGGTCTTCATAAGCTTTAAGATTAGGACATGATTCAGTACAGATGTAATATTGTTTACCTCTGAATCAGAATGGGCCATTAGAGCAAATTCATTGGCCAAAAGAGCAGCATTTGGTGGTGCATCCTCTTCAATAGCCATAGAGCTCCAATCATAACCAATACCATCAATAGCCAACATAGCCTTTGGCTCTTCAACAGTAACTTCCTTTCTCCTATCTTGCTTATACCATGTGTTTCTATTCTCCTGCTTTCTTGGGCTTCTACACTCCTTAGCAAAGTGTCCTAACCTATGACAGTTGAAACACTCCACTTTCTTCTTATCAAACCCTGCAGTATCATTACCATTTATGGTAATTTGCTTCCCAGTTCTTTGCCAATGCTTCTTGGCCCTCATGCTGAGCAAAGCAACCTGCCATTTGATGTCCATCTCTTCCAAATCATCACTATCAACCTGCTCTAGGTCTTCATGATTTAGAGGAGAACCACTAGACTGACTAGATATAAATACATAGAATGCTGGATCACCAAGTCTTGCAACAGTCTTGTGTGCACTAGTAGAAGGACCACCATTTGTAGCATTAGAAACACCTTCAACTTCTTCTACCTCTTCAGCTTTACCAATACTAGGAGATGACAAAAGTGCCACGTTCCCAGAACTAGTACCATAAATTCCAGACTTTCTAAGACTTTGTTCAACAATTTTGAAGTTGTTGTACAAATCATTGAGCTTCATTGTTTCAATGTCTGGTTTGTTCATCCAGACAATAACATGAGTGTGGAACTCATCAGGTAGACTTCTTAAGAACTTCATGTTGAGATCTTCCTTCTCTGTCTCAACACCCAACACAGCTAACTGACTGACAAGCTTATGTAATCTTGAGAATAGCTTATCAAGAGACTCATTACTAAAAGCAGTAAAGTTTTCAAATTGTTGCTTTAGTAGTGTCTTCTGTGTCTTTTTGGTAGTTTCATTACCACCAAAATATGCACAAATCTCTTCAAAAAGAGTTTTTGCATCAAGATACTTGTTGAATGATAGCATCTGCTCACCAGGAATGGTCATAAGCAGCAAATTTCTTGCTTTCTGATCATTTCTCTTCAGTATCTTCTCTTCATTTGACACTGGCCCAGTATTTCTTTTCCTACTTGTTTTACCTTCTAGGACAACCTCTGAGTAGCTTGGTGAAAAGGAATCACCATATATAATTATATCCCAAAGAGTATAATCTTGGACCATGAAATATTGCTCAATTCTCATCCTCCATAACTCAAACTCATTGGGTTTGATCATGGGCAACTTTGCAGCAACATTTGTTTGAGCATCATGTGGATCCATTTCTGTTTCTTCTAATTCAAATATATCAACCCTAAGCTCTGATACCAACTGTGGGGACCTTGGTTATACACGGTTAAGGTGGTTAAACCTTGTGTCTTTGTGTATGAGATATATTGACTTAATATGATTAAGCACACGGAATTTACTTAACCACACTTAGAAGGTTATGTATGTTATGGAAATGGAAGAATTATGTTTGTTACTTAACAATGAACAAAGAAAGTATTTCACTAAACGATTCAATATTATTCCAAATAATACGAGTGATCTTGAGTTTCTCACTAGGGTTAAAAAACCTTGAATCTTATGTTACAACTTGTGATTTTTGTTTGTTCTATGTCTTAACAGTTATGAGTCTATAATTATGTATGTGTGTATACAATATCCAAGTCTAAGATCTCTTTTATAGTTGCAAGAGATCTTTACAAATTGCTTAAAGTCTTTGGCCGACTTACTTGTTTAACTTATGCTTATTGTGTCAGTACATAAGATACAACATGTATCTATGTATACAACTTGTTAACTAAGCACATGGAGTAAGATATTATCTACCGTATATGTTTGACCAAAATACAATAAATATATTTTCGATCTTATCCAATGAGTCACTGATCAGCAGTACCATATACAACTAGCAGTACCTTCAACTTAAACTAACAGTACCTTCTTGCTCTAGCAGTACCTTCATGTACTAGCAGTACCTTGATCATGAACTAGCAGTACCTTTGACTTAGAGTAAATTCTAATACTCTAACTTCAGAATATTTAATTCCCAACAAGAGATGTCGAGTTCTTTTACAAGGGTATAACCACTCCCGTCACACTAAGTATTTTGAGGACTAAAATACTAACCGATCACTATCAGAGGTTTTATAATTGTTTGGTACGAACAATGATGTATGAATAACAATAATTCATACAATGACAAACTAACAAGTCTTGCAACATTTTGTTGAAGCTTGTAATGCTTTGATATTCTTGCTACAAAGAAGTTCACTAAAATGAAATATGAATGAGTTAGATATCAATAAAAGAATATATAATGTTGTTTATGCTTGTAAGTGATGAGTAAACAACAATGTGTGGCTTGCTATTTATAGGCTAAATGCCTCAGCAAGCCACGGATGGGACGGAACCAAATTATGGGTTCCGTCCGTGTAACCATTTGGTTCCGTGGGACCTGTCAGGAAATCTACCAAAAATCTTTCCAAGATATCCTCTAGTATCCTACATGATTTCCATATCTTTCCATGATTTTTTGAGTAACAATTTAAACAAGATATTCATGATATCTTCCAAAGATCTCAAAGATGATGCATGCCATGATGTAAGATACATTTACCTTTTAGATTAAAATGTATATGAAAGTAAACTTGTAAAATGTATATACTAGTTAGGTGATGTTTTAACTTTGTGTTTACAAAAGACTTGTGACTAATATATGTAAAAGACTTAACTATATTTATATTTTGCTAAAATAAAGTTTATAATTGTCGTAAACAAAATATAGAAAAGACCGTAAAATATAAATAACGTTTTTAGGCGATATTTGTATTAATAATCTTCCCATTTTTGTTGAGGACAAAACATAAAGTTTATTTTTAAGCAATGAGATAAGTGCAAGTCTTTAAAAATATAGATTAAACTAGTTTTATGCAACTTTTTAAATCTATTTAGATGTTTAAATTGTATAAAATGTGTGAGTTTAAGTTTAATATTTTCTCCCCCTTTTTGTCGAAACAAAAAGAAGAAAAGCGTAGTGGAATGTAGTGCAAGCCCGAGCTTGATTAGCTCCCCCTTGGTCAATACTCTCCTAGTTAGGGTGCTAAGTATAAGATGCATGGATTTTGAGTGCTACAAAACAAAGGTTAGTGATAAATAGTTCAAACCAACCATGGATATAATGTACAAGAAAAAGTCACAACCAACACACAAACATTAATAAACATCATTCATTAGTAAAATATTTTATGACAAAAGTCATAAAATGGGACAATAATGGAGATATTGTAAAAGGAAATGCAAAAATAAAAAAATAACTTAGAAAAAAAAATCCTATAATAGAAAAAATAACTTAGAAATAAAAAGTCCTAAGATGTGAAGCTCCTAATGTGATCATTTATTGTGGAGGATGAGAAAGAGCGCTAAGACGCTCTAGGATGTGATTGAGGATGAACCTCATTTCATCTTGGAGTTGATGAACCATAATTTTGGTTCTTTCACTTATCCTAGTAGTTCTCTCACAATTAGAGCAATCATGTCGGGGAAAGTTTGGAGGTAGACTAGGTTCATTTGTCGGTGGTGGTGGTGGAACATTGGTTGATTTGGTTGGTGGTGGAGTAGTTACAATGGTTTGTTATCTTGGTGGAGGTGTAGGAGTACTAAGAGTTAAGAAATTTTCATCTCGGATAGGAGATGAGATGGTTATGGGTGAAGAGTCTGACGATGAGGAATTCAAGTTGACAAAACAACAAGGTTTGACACTTATCCTTGCGGTTCTTCTAGATGTCCTAGCGGGTGATGAGTTGGATGATTTTGTCATTGTGAAAATGCTTATGAGATGCTAAAGATCACAGGAAGTGGTGGTGAAGGTGTGAGAAATGTGTATCCTGGAGGTACTAATTTATAGAGTTGAAGATTCATGGAAGAGTGTGTTTGGATTTGATGTTAACCCATACAAAAATGGAGGTTTCTAATGATTTGGAAGTGGTAGAGAAGGTTGTCTAATCACCAAAGTCAATCCAATGGAAGAGTGTTGAGTGATATAAGTGAGATATGCAATAAATGAGTTGCAATCATCAAAAAATCTTTCATGTCAGACACCCACGAATAGCAAGGAACCAAATTAAGGGTTCCTTCTTTTATGGAGAAATGTTCCTTGAGGTGGTTTTGGAAAATTTCAAATTTTGGTGGGAAAGGGTTATCCTATTGGTCCAAGTGAACTAAGATCATGCTAATGTGAGTGAATATTAGATAAAAAGTATCTTAGTAACAAAAATGAGTGATCTAGGGTGCGGGTTTAAATGAAATTTTTTTAAAAAAAATGTTACTGTTGCTTGGCGGCACCAAACGATAACATAGGCGGAACCCTGAATTTGGTTCCGCCTGATCCGTCAGGCGTATTTTGGCGGTACCAAAATTTTGCACGGACGGAACCCAAAGTTTGGATCCGTCCAATCCGCCAAGTCAAAAAAGTAGACAGAGCGTTATTTTGAACCCCCGAATCCCGTTCAAATCTTGTTAATTTTCTTAAAGCTTATGTAATTAATTATTTGTGATTGGAAAATAACAATAAAACAGGTATTAACACGTGTACCGATATAGATCAAGCAGGGCTAATTATTTCACTGATAATGTGAAAAAATGGAAAAATGATAACATCAAGATGTTATCTACCGGCAAGAAAAGGTTAGTTCACATAATCGTTCAAAGTTAAGTTATCATCCTAAGAAAAGACAAATACATCAAACATCATTGTTTTGGAGCAATTGTACCAAACACTCATAAAGCCTCTCATTGCGTATCCAACTTCTTGTTAATCTTGGTTAGGAACCTTCCAATGCACTTGAACATTCCTCTTGTTTGCTTGAACTCTTCAGATTGGTTCTCAATTGTTGGAAGTTGTTGGAAGTAGTCAAGAGGAGGAAGCCTAGAGTTGGGAAGTCCATCATCTTCACTCATTGATGATGATGATGAGGAAGTAGGAGGAGGAGGACGTTTTCCTTGAGTCTTTGCTACTCTTTTGTCACTTAATGGAACCATGATGTGGTTGACAAGAGAGTAGTCAGGACAAAACCCTTTAGGATTAGGTAGAATGGGTGCAAAGGCTCTATAGAGATGGGTGAGAAGCATCCCGTAAGGAAGAGCGGTGGTTCCTAGCATGGGTATGTTGGCCATCCTTTTAGCAACATAGTAGGCTAAGTTGAAAGGTTGGCGGGTTTACAAACTATAAAGCATGTAACAAAGACAAGCATTGATGTGATCACGATTACCTATGGTGCACAAGACATTTGCCATAAGGACTTCTTCCCATTTCTTGAATTGGGGTTTGAGTTCATTGAGTTCCATCCCAAATGGATCTCGGTCGACCTCATTACCCGAACGGGTTGTCCTTGTGGTTGAGGTTCTTGGAAGGAAAAGATGTTCTTGGATGATTTCTTTGGCAACTAGAGGAGTGTCGTATGGAGGCATACGATCAACGATTGAGTCAATGATTGAAAGAGACCATTTATCCGAGTAAAGGCATGTACCTTCACATGGAATTCCAAGGACTTCGCCAAATTGATGAAGAGAAATGTTGAAGTCATGTTGGTTTACTTTGAATTGAATTGACATGTGTCCATAATCATTGGTTGTGAGAATTACGCTAGCAGAGAATTCTAGGACAAATTTGTTCGTTGATGTCTAAGAGACCATCAAAGTGAATGATTGCAAGTTCTTGACGAATGTTTGTGTCTTTTAGAAAGGATGGGTCAATAGTTCTACCCTCATGGAAGTAACGTTTTTCTAGAGCTTTGAAGATTTTGACTTGTGCGGGAGTAAGGCCCTTAGTCTTATGGTGTTTGGGAATGTAGTTGAGAGTGTCTTTGTGATCATAGTGTGTTGCGGGAGGCATGTTTGTTAGAGCAGGCAATTTCTGACACGAACCTATTAACACGACACGACTCGACCTGTTCTTAACAGGTTTCGTGTCAGGACCTGTTCTTAACAGGTTTCGTGTCTTAACAGGTCCGGACCTGTTAAGACACGAATGAAATTAACAGGTTTCGTGTCTTAACAGGTCCGGACCTGTTAAGACACGAATGGACATGTTAAGGATTTATTAAGGACTTTTTGTTTCGTTATGTATTAGTTATAAGGATTTATTAAGAACTTTTTGTTTCGTTATGTATCAGTTAAAAATATTATTAGGAACTCTCGTTAAATTGTTTACTCGTTTAGTTTCGTTATGTATTTGTTTATGTTTTTTTGGTTTAAATTTTCGTGTCTTAACAGGTTTCGTGTCTTAACAGGTTCTTTAACAGGTCCCTTAACAGGTTCCTTATCGTGTAACCTATTAATTTTCATGTCGTGTTCGTGTTCGAAAAAAGTGACACGATTTGTTATCGTGTCGTGTTCGTGTTCAGTTCATTCGTGTTCGTGTCTTATCATGTTCGTGTCTTATCGTGTCGTGTCGGACACGATATGCCAGCTCTAATGTTTGATCCTAGATACACAAAATTTCTTTTAGCAAATTTTGTAACCAAACGAGAGATAACCCAAACGTTCCTAATTCAATGTAGCTTCAATTGAATGTACCCGAAAATACATATTAGTTATGTACTTCCTTTAGCATTCAAGAGACATTATGCAAATGATGTTTTAAACATAACGTTTTTATTTGTATGAACAATGTGAAAAATTATTCGTCCTAATTGTGAGAAGATTTTTACAAAAATTTGACATGGGGTTTTTAGCAAATCGTGATAATGTCTTACAAGATGCAATTCCTAACTAAGGGAAACATGATTAGTTATGTAATTTACAAATGTACTTCATGATCTACCTAAGAAAATGCATAATCCCTAAGTTTTGGTTTTGTGCATAAATTTGAAGTCCTAGACTCAGTATTGAGAGAAGAAAAGTAGTAAGGGAACTTACAATGTTGATTAGGACTCAGATTAGATGAAAGAAAGGCCTTAATTTTGAGTGTGGTATGTTATGGGATGAGTTTGGGTCGTTTGTGTGTTATGGTTATGTGAAGGAGGGGTGTTTGTTTAATACTTAAATTATTCTGACCCAGGGAACCATGGATGGGACGGAACCAAATCCAGGGTTCCGTCCCTTATGTCATTAGGTTCCGTGGGGACAGAACATGTTTTAGTCAATTTCGTCGTTTTGAGCAAACGAAGGTTTAAGCTAATGTTCAAAACTACAAATTAGGTTCCATTAGACCTAGTCCAAGTCTAAGAAGATTGAATGGCTCACGTTTAAGAGGTTTAGTTAGAATATCGGCAATGTTATCTTCTGGAGATACTTTATCGATAGAGATGTTTCCTTTTTGAACATTGTCGCAAAGGAAATGATGACGGATTTCGATGTGTTTAGTTCGAGCATGTTGAACTGGATTTTTACTGAGATCGATAGCTCCTTTGTTGTCGCAAAGAATAGAGATGTCGTTAAGTTGAATTCCGTAGTCGATAAGAGTTTGCTTCATCCAAAGAGCTTGTTGACATGCTTTTTCGGCTGATACATATTCGGCTTCGGTTTTTGAAATAGTGAGAGCCGTTTGTTTCTTAGAGAACCATGAAGTAAGACAATGTCCAACAAAAGTACAAATACCACTTGTGCTTTTTCTATCAACATAGTCACCGGCATGGTCCGAGTCGGCATACACTATGGTTTCTACTCCTGTTCTTTTGGGATACCATTATCCTAGATGTGTAGTACCTTTTATGTATCTAAAAATCCGTTTTTCGGCTTCAAGATGTGATGTTTTTGGATCTTCTTGAAAGCGAGTACATAGAAAAACACTAAACATAATGTCGGGTCTATTAGCCGTGAGATAGAGTAGACTACCAATCATTCCTCTATATTTAGTGTTATCTACGGATTCACCTTCTTCATCTTTGGTGAGTTTGGTTTCGGAGGACATAGGCATTTTAATAGGTTTAGAGTCTTCAAGACCAAATTTCTTAAGCATGTCTTTTATGTATTTATATTGGTTAAAGAATATCCCATCTTCTAATTGTTTTATTTGAAGACCTAAGAAAAAGTTTAGTTCTCCCATCATACTCATCTCAAACTCGTTATGCATGATTTTTGAGAAATCAACACATAACTCTTGACAAGTTGATCCGAATATGATGTTATCCACATATATTTGGACAATGATAATATGTGAATCCTTTTTCATGGTGTAGAGAGTGTTATCTACTAAACCCATGGTGTACTTATGGTTAACTAAGAATGTTTTAAATCGATCATACCATGCTTTTGGTGCTTGCTTAAGTCCGTATAAAGCCTTTTTAAGTTTGTAAACATGATTTGGTTTTTCAAAATCGGTGAAGCCCGGAGGTTGAGCGACATACGCTTCTTCATTTATAAAGCCATTTAAAAATGCACCTTTGACATCCATTTGAAAAAGTTTGAAATCATGTGCACATGTATATGCAAGTAAAATTCTAATAGACTCGAGCCTAGCAACAGGAGCAAAAGTTTCATCGTAGTCAACGCCTTCTTGTTGATTATAACCTTGTGCTACTAGCCTAGCTTTGTTTCTAGACACTACACCATGTTCATCCATTTTATTTCGAAAGACCCATTTTGTTCCAATTATCGTTTGACTTTTTGGTTGAGGAACTAATGTCCAAATATCATTTCTAACAAATTGATTTAACTCTTCTTGCATAGCAATGACCCAAGATTCATCTTTTATAGCTTCATTTATATTTTTGGGTTCAATGGTTGACACAAAACAAAAGAAGTTGCTTTGATTTTGGACTTGTGATCTTAAGGTTCTTTCATTTATTTTTCCTATAACACTATCTAATGGATGACCTTTAGGTTCTTTGATATTGACAATTTATTTGTTTAATAGTTCATCTTCCTTGTCATTATTTATATTCTCTTCGTTTTCGACAAGTTGACTTTCAACTAAGTCATCATCTACCAAAGGTGATGTCTTAGAGGGAGGTGGACTTTCGTCAAATGTTACGTTTAACGATTCCTCGACTCTTAATATTTCTTTGTTTAAAATAATATAAGCTTTGCTATTTTGAGAATATCCAAGGAATACACCTTCATAAGACTTTGGGTCAAATTTGGTGAGATAATCCTTAGTGTTTAAAATAAAACATTTACTTCCAAACACTTTAAAGTATCCTAGCGTAGGCTTTTTACTTTTATATATTTCGTATGGTGTTTTGTTTAAAAATGGTCGAATTAATACTCTATTTAAAATGTAAGTTGAAGTGTCAACGGCGTTAAAACCAAAACTTTTGTGGTATGTTTTGTTAATTAAGCATTGTTCTACTCATCTCTTGAAGAGTCCGTATTTTACGTTCTACAACACCATTTGACTGAGGAGTACAAGGAGCCGAAAAATTATGTGTTATGTCGTTGGCATCACAAAAGTTTCCAAATTGTGTTTCATTATCAAATTCACGACCATGATCCGTTCTTATTGGCACAATACGACTATCTAGTAGGTTTTGAATTTTCTTACTAAGAATTTCAAATTGATCAAAAGCTTCATTTTTACTTTTCAAAAACTTTGTCCAAGTGTATCTTGAATAATCATCTACTATGACCAAAGTGTAGAAGTTGCCTCCATAACTTTGTATAGCGGATGGACCAAATAAACCCATATGCAAAAGTTCTAGACACCTAGATGTAGACACCATATTTTTAGCCTTATGGCTACTATGAACTTGTTTTCCAATTTTGCAAGCATCACAAAAGTGTTGGTCATATTTCAACTTGGATAAGTTCCTAACGAGGTCTTTTGAGGATAGAGATTGAATGAGTCTCATATTGGCGTGGCTTAAGCGTCTATGCCAAAGATTTGAGGAATCATCTAACGAAGTTAAGCAAAGTTTATCTCTCGAAGTTTTATCAATTTTCGTGACGTATACGTTGTTTTTCAAAATTCCTTTTGCGACGGTTATTCCATCTTTTAGTATTTTACTCTTGTTTTCACTAAATAGCACGTTATACTTTTTACGGCATAGTTGACTAATACTAAGAAGGTTGAATCCTAGATTATCAACATGAGCAACATTATCAATAGAGAGAGAGTCATGAGAGATAGTATCTTTTCCGATGATTTTGCTTTTCAACTTGCTACCAAAAGTAACATTACCTCCGTCATATTCTTGGTAGGTTTAGAAGAGGCTCTTGTTTCCCGTCATATGCCTTGAACAACCGCTATCTTTTATCCACTCGTCTGGTTCCAATCCGACTTTCAAGAATACCTAAGCTATAGAAAAACTCAAGGATCTGGTCCCCAATATCTCATGGGTCCATTTTGGTTAAACATCCCATTAACTTGATTCATGTATGGGAATGGTGGATATGAGTTCCATGGCATGTAGTTAGGAGTTTGATAATGCCTTGGGAAGTTTTGATTCCAACCATTTTGTTGATAGTTGGGTTGTGTGTTGTAGTTGCTCTTTGGAAAGGGGTGTTTGGGAATAGGTGTTTTAGGCCTTTGTTGAGTGATTTTGGATCTATATTCATTTTTAGAAAGTCCTAATC
This sequence comes from Artemisia tridentata subsp. tridentata, assembly GCA_021014915.2. Classification (NCBI taxonomy): domain Eukaryota; kingdom Viridiplantae; phylum Streptophyta; class Magnoliopsida; order Asterales; family Asteraceae; genus Artemisia; species Artemisia tridentata. Next base: position 352,097,445 of record CP139505.1, read on the forward strand.
CTATTGTAACAGCTGGTTTTTGTTTAGTTTCATTTGTGGTAGTGTTAGGTTTCTTTGTGACTTTAACAAACTCAGTACGAGCCGATGTACGAACTTCCTGTTCTGCTGAGGTACCCACGGAACCAAACTGTTCCATAGGCGGAACCAAATTTTTGGTTCCGTCTGATCCGTGGGTCCCTGAGGCAGTTGGAAAAGTTTCTTGTACTTTTTCGGCTTGTTTCTTTAGACTACTTAAATCTCCTAATTTCATAAAACCTAGTCCAGTTTTATCGTGTGGTAATTTTTGGATTCTCATTATTTCATCCACACAACAAATATTTTTATCAAACTTTTTGAACTTAGAGTTTTGTTTGATAAGTACATCCTATGTGATTTTAAGTTTCTCTAATTCAAGTCTAAGCTCTTGACATGATGTACATACTTTGTCAATAGTTTTACTCTTTTCTAAACGTTTTGCTTTTTCTTTTAATTCATAAACTTCATTTTCTAAGAATTCCTTTTTGGTTTTCAAAAATTTGTTTTTGTTTATGATTTTTAAGCTAAGTTCACACAGTTTGTAATATTCCTTTTGCAAGGTGTCATCATCAATAGAGGAATAAGATGAGTCAGAGTGTACCTCGTTTGAGTCTTGAGCCATAAGAGCAATTTCTTCATTCTTTGGCTCCTCGTCATCATCTTCACTTTCACTCCAAGCACCACTTACAAAAGCTCTTTGAGTTTTATTTTTAGGTGGCTTTGGACAATCTCCTATGAGATGGCTTGTGTCACCACATCTAAAGCATTTTCTTTTGTAATTAACACTAAATCATAACACGTATGGTGCTTGTGGTTTTGGCCGAATCTAGAGTGAGAAAGAAGGAGGATATGGAACCTTTTAAAGACAGAAAGTGAGAGATATTAGATTAGATGAATGAGAAGGTCCAACCCTCTCCTTTGGTGGGAGAGGGTATTTATACAACAAGCATAAACGCCCCATGTGGGCTGTGGAGTAAGCTGACAGTGGGTAAAGACCCGACCCAACTCCACGAATACTACGATAACTAAACTAATACTAATAATCCTACGAGCTACTTAATGCTAATAGATACTCGGGGTGACCGAGTCTTTCACATGAATATTTATATTCCTAACAATCTCTCCCTAAGGGAGGTCACCCCGGAAATTACACTTCGAATTCTAGCATTCTATTACATAGATTAGAGTTTCTAGCTCGTAGTCTTTGATTCTTCTAAGTCTTTAATCTTTGTACTTTCAGCAGTGAACTTTTGATGACTGTTCTTTTGTCTTGGATGATCTTTGAGGATTCTTTGAGGTCATCATCCAATGTACGTCTCCAAGTCATCTTTTTGCAGTATCGTCTCCATGTGATGTTGTGATCTTTGGACCGACATGCTCACACTTTTCTGGATCATGATTTTCAGCATCAGAGTTGCGGAAGCAGTGTTGAAAGTCTTTCATTTATCATGATTTCTTGGATTATGATGATGAAGTGTGAGCATGGGGTGATGAATCGGCATCTTTTCGGCAATCATCTGCAACCGCCAGGGATTCCTGCATACGACAGTTAGCAATAAAATGTCCGGTACTTACAGGTTCGAACTTCAAGATTGTTAACAGCATAGTGTGAAAACTTTCTCTAATCCTTGCCAAGGCCATTCCTAAATCGGATACCCCCGAGAGGGCTTACAAGATCTACCGAAGTACATCAACAATTAGGTGAGTCGCTGGAGTTCACTCCACGACTGTAGACCATTTGAAACCACCGCGACCACTAAGCATAATCCACAAGGAATTACCGAAGTGACCTGCTTTCAGGGCTGTTTGGTGTTGACCCTGGCAGGAATTTCCATTCAATCAATGAGAATTACATTTGTAAGTTCCCTCATGAATGTTCTGGCAGATTGCTAAGATCTGCGTAGGACTCATAAGTTTACAACTGGTGTCCTTAATGTTGAACAACCAGTGTAGATGTATCAAGTGTTCCTATGAGATCTTATGATGTATCTCGCGGCTCTAGACTCAATAAGTGCAATTTTGGTAGTCGGAGACTGGAGCGGTGTCTCCTGTTTCAATATCAACATAACTCGTAATGAGCGGTCGATAGATTATGCAGGGTTCCCCGTGAGAATGAAACAAGTTCTTTTAAGAGAACTTGAGTGGCTAGAAGGTTTAGTGCAGTGCGTCACTGGGTCCATGACGTCTTGTCTTCAATACCGGTGTTACCTTAGTAACCGCCAGTAGTATATGAATTGAACCCGGTTTCTGCCCTAAGGTTGAAAAATTGGAGGGCTATTTCTTTTCACCCTTTCTCATTACATTTCTTTTTAATTCTTCAACCCCTTCTTTCTCCTTTCTCATATTACTCTCTTTTTTTTTTCATAATCATACGTAAGGACTTTCTAATACTAACTATTCGGTATTGTCCTTAGGTAGATCCCTCCGGCTCTGGCGGATCATAGGACGGTTTTCCTAACCTTAGCCACCTTATAACACCATGACTATCCTATGTTGCCGTAAACCATTTATTTGAAAAATCTCTCAAAGTGTTTATAATTAAGAAACACATTTTGCTAAAACTTTGAGAGTTTTGAACTTTTCAAATGCTCCCCCTTAACATGTGCTCAGATGTTTTTATTATAAATTTGCACATGTTGGGTAGAGCTTGCACTTTTTGAATTGATCCACTTTCAGTGAACATGACCGATTCGAGACACGCTTACATCACTAGTTAGACTAGCTTGAAATTATTACCCGGCCTGGTCAAGTCCACAGAAAGTTTCACGAAACGGTACACTCTACTCAGATAAGTCCTCTTCGAGACACGCTTACATCACTGGTTAGACCAGCTTGAAATTATTACCCGGCCATGACAAGTCCTTTCGATTAATGACAGTTTTTGTTTCGTCAATTCGTTGGTGAAGTCTGAGTCGCGCTCACATGAGATGCCATATCCTTTTTGTCACCACAAACCATTTGCTCCCCCTCAATATATGCATTGATATACGAAAGAGTTTAGCACATATGGGAGAGCTTACATTTAAGTCCAAAACATCACATTTTTATCAGATTGCATATTTAAATCACATTCTCTCCCCCGATCAGAAATTTCAAACCTTTTGAGATTTTGTGATCCCAATTGATTTAAATAAGTTTAGAAAATATAGGAGAAAATGTGGTCAGGTTTAATATGAGCTGATAATGGAACATACTAATGCTCCCCCTCAATCAATGAGGGAGAATGTTAGTGTCAAGTATGATAAGTTTGAAAGATATTTGAGTTAAAAAAATCATACACTGACACATAACAACAAGTTTCATTAAATTCACTGCTTATTATGTACAAAGTGACTTGTTTTGATGATATAAAATATTTTGACATCACTCTCCCCCTCAATCGATGACCCATTTTCTATTTAAAGAATTGTGGACATTGATTGAGTGATATATTTTTATGAAAAATTCAATTCTGATTGATATTCAAAAATCATGGTACCACCAAGTTTAGCTCAAATACTTTCCTGAAGAATCATAGATGGAAAAGTATCTGTTTTGTAAAGAAGACTTCTCTTCTTATACAAGAGATGATGCACTGAAACGTACATCAAATCGAAGAAACATGGATATAAAGTAATCCATGCCCGGGTGAACTTCACCCAGTGGGAGGAACATCCTTCTTTTTGGCGACGTGCTTTCCCCATAATAAAGAACGGGTTACAGTCTGAAGTAACTGCAAGCCATTTAGGCATGTTTTGAAAACTTTTTGAACTTCTGCTCGAACTTCATTTAAAGACCCGTGTTATTACTGAATGACATTTCTAGGACCGTAAATGTTATAGATACCAGAAGACATGCCTTGAAAAACTATTTTTGGAATTTTCTATTTTTCTGATTTTTATGGTTTTTGTAGGTTTAAGATATGTACAACGTGGAAAATCTTTTTGAGTTTTTATGATTTATATATATATATATATATATGCAAAGGATACATGAAGAATTACCACCTCTATTCTTCCTTAGATAGATAAGAGTTCAATCAGATCGTTTTCCACCGAATGGTATCGGATGTCCATGTGAATCAAAGTAGCACCATTTGGCATGGGTTTGTAGTTGACTTCTTGTTGAAACAAGTCTAGAAGAATTGGTAATCACATTCTCCAATGGGTGAGCCTTTGACCACTTACTGATATAATGAAACGATTAATTGAGCTGATGAGAGTCTGATCGAATAACCCTTTGTGAATATGATTCTCCAGAGCTCGGGTCTGGAGTAAGATTATGGAGGAGGGGTTCATTATCAATCTCGGGAGGTAGAATTCCATGAATTTGTTCTTCAACACCTTGATGAATGACTAGAGATATAATTTCATGAGTTGTTGGAGAAGTACTAGCAGATGGTACTTCTTAAACCATTATGGTTCAAGATGGAGTACCGGTTGTATCAGCAGATATCTGTGCATCAGCGGGAAACATAGGAGATACAACACTTGTTGGAGCTGAAAGTATTCTTCAAACCAATGGTTGAAACAGTATATCTTCTTTCTTCATGGACGGTGGAACATATAGTGTTGAAGAAGCTTGGTTTGCACGACTCCTGAACTGATGTATTCAGGAGCCGTATGACCATTTCTCAAACATCAATCAACATGTAGTTTATTCACCCTTCTCCCCTCAAAAATTGCATATGACTGCCATTTTTGATTGAACAAGTGAATAAGAATACCATCAACGGTAGGTAGATCCACTTCATAACTGACATTTTGTTTATTCACCCTTCTCCCCCTCAAAAATTGCATATGACTGCCATTTTTGATTGAACAAGTGAATAAGAATACAATCAACGGTAAGTAAATCCACTTGATGACTGACATTTAGTTTATTCACACTTCTCCCCCTCAAAAATTGCATATGAGGTTGCCATTTTTGATAGAACAAGTGAATAAGAATATACTCCAATGTACGTTGATCCACTTGATGACTGAATGAGCATGGGAAGAGCATGAAGCTTGTTGATGAGAATGGTCATAAACAATAAGATTTCTCTTCTTCCGAAGATAAAGCGCACTTAAGCGTACACCTTTCTTTTCTTTGAGGAACAGGGCCTGGAGTGTTTTCTGCAGACGCCATTATGTTGACATTGAGGCCCGAGGCTTGAACTGCAGAGTTCAAACGTCATTGTCGTTGAAGAACGAGGCTTGAACTGATGTGTTCAAACGTCATATTTCGCAGAAGAACGAGGCTTGAACTGATGTGTTCAAACGTCATATATCGCTGTTCATCAATTTTGAGTTTCTTGAACCCCTAATTTATGAGATATCAGTCTTCTCGGCAACCAAACTCTGAGTCTTTCCTTAATAGGAGTGAACGATGTACCTGCACTTAAGTGAAGACTACCTGCACTAACATTAAGAGTTTGTTCGCATTTATATGGGTTAGTGATATCAGCATCTAAACCATTTGGGGTTTCATTGTCAACCTTGGTTATGCAATCAGTGAACATCTTCCTAGTAGGTATCCATCTAAGACCAGCAATCTTAAAAATTCTACCCGTCGGTATCCACCTAAGACAAGATCTAGGAGTGTTTGGTTTCTCATGCACAGTGGAAGACTTGTTGAGAGAAAACCTTTGTCCTATAGCAATCTGCCTACCAGGTTTCTGAGTATAATTCTTTGGTCCTACGGGCTTGTTGTTGTTTCTAGTCTTAGGGGATTGAATCTTAGCACGAGCATTCACTTTCTTCAGGAATTTTGTTACACAATCATCATAATTTGCATTAAAAACACATTTCTGACAAGTTGAGCAAACAAAGTGTTTAGATTCAGAAAAAGATCTAGGATTCTTAGAGTGATCTGCTACGGGAATTGCTTTAATCGACACGCAACTACTCTTAGAAACAGGAAAATTCCTAGTCTTTTCATGTGTGTTTTTCTTAGCATCCGCTAGGTTTTGATTCTGAACAAGGTCTTTATGTCTAACATGTTCCTTTGGTGTCACAAATGACACATGCTTTAAACTAATCCTAGAAGAGCTAGAAGCACTCATATGATGGGGTTTTGCACAAGCATATTTCTTTTCATTAGGTCGAGACTGTGAAGTGACTGGTTTTGACAAAACTTGTTTCGCATCAACTTGGGAGGCAAACCGAGGTTTTGAAAATTTTGGTCGTTCAGATATAAACGCAGTCGGTTGTCTAACAACTGATTGGTTTCTCAGTGGTTGTAACGCTGGTTTCCCCAAGATTGATGGTTTTGCAAACTTGGTGTTCACACTATTTCTTGTTAATTTTCTTAACTCGTTTTTTAATGCTGCAATTGTAAAACCCTTTTCCTGAAGTTGAGCTTTGAATTCATCATTTTTGGCAATCAAAGAAGTTGTTTGTTCTATATTCTTAGTTCTCGTTTCTTTGATTGAAGCATGCAGGTCTTTGTAATTCTTTTTCAAAGTCTCATTTTCCTTAAGTAATTTAGCCACTTTAAGTTCCAATTCGATGTTTCTTGTTTTAATTGCATCGATATCATGTTTAGCCTTGACTACATTACTTTTCTCATGCATATCTAGAATCCGTTCTTTCAAATTATTGATCGTCGAGTTTTTGGCTTGTAGCTGAGCTTTCAAAGTGTTTATTTCAAAAAATTCACGAAATTCAGGCAATTCCGGATTTTTACATGGTTTGTTAGTTTGAAGACTTTCTTCCTTATGTTGTATTGCTATTTCAAGTGAAATGCAATATTTTTCAAGTTGTAAGAATCTGTTTGAAAGTTCATTATAAACCTCTTTTTCAACCATATCATTCATTTTGAGAAGCTCAGCCTTAAGCAAAGGACTTTTAACATGATCATGTTCAGCATCCTGGTCAATTTCTCCCCCCTTATGACTCATATTTGTTGAATCAGGAGTGGTATTGCTATCAACCTTTTCCAACAGACATGTGTCATAAATAGGTTCAAATTGATCAGTATGTTGTTGTTCACTAGCAAGGACATTATATTGAACAGTTAAATGTACCTCAGCAAATGGCACTTGGTCATTTGCTGGTCTGATATCTGCATCCACACCATGTGTGATATAATTCTCTGAACTGCTGCTTGTGTCATGCTTATCTGACTTTGTCCCACTACATTCTGTGACAACTGAACTAGCATCCAATGCTTTACTCGAATCAACCTTAATCTCTCTTCTTTTCATCAGGTTTTCATTCATATTGATGTCATACTTTTGTTTGTGTTGTGCTCTTTCATCAATGCACATCTTAACATTACCCATGTATTGGAGTAATGTTTCTCTGAACAATTCAACTTCGATTCCAGTGTAATCAGCAAAGCACTTTTCTGTCATTTGACTGTCATAGTCCCAAGTGTATTGCGAATTGATGAACAATTGAAGTTGTTTGTTGATCACCCAAAAAGCATCCATGGAACCAGATTCATGAAATTCTTCTCTGTCAAGTTGTTGTTCTAGTTGATCCAAGTTCAGGAACATTGTGCCTGTGAAAGTCTGAACATCTTGACCAAAGAGTGACGCAAATGCTCTTTCGAATCCTCCCATGGAACTAGGTCTTTCTGAGAGAAGCTTGAGATGTTAATGAAGTATTCGAAAGTATTTCATGCAACTTTCCTTTGCATTATCTTGCAATTGTTGTAACTGATGCAACTCTCTCTCATGTGAATTAGAGCACAAAGATTCCATTTTAGTAGTATCTGTCTCAAAGACGTTTATCTGTTGTTCTTTGTTGGGAATCTTATGTTCATCGATCATGTCGTACAATTTGAGTACCTCAGCTATGACTGAATCCGAAGTGTTTGACATGATATGAACGTGCACGGGATTTTACAAATCTATGATTTAAACCGAGAAATAGAATCTTTCGCAGGACTTTACAAAATCAAGAAGAAACCGTAAAATGATAATTAATTGAACGTGTTATGATAACCGTTGGATCGGTAAAATGATTAGAGATTGTGTGTTAAAAGTGATGGTTGTTTGTTAAATTGGATGAGGTGTTGTTTAGTTGTGATTTGGTTTGGTTGATGCAAGTTGTTATGGTGAAATTTTGGTCTGAAAACTTAAAACCTCAATAACTTCATTTCGGAGGGGATTTGGGCCTCAAAAAATTCGTTTCACGACTTTGTGGTGAAACCTCACAATATTCAGGCTGTTTCGGTCGTTTTGACAGGTATTTCGCTGAAAACGGAGTTACGGTTCAAAAGTTATGGCCGTTTGAAGTTTTGACGTAAAAAGTCAAATTTAGTCAAACCGCAGGGAGCAAATCGCAGTGAAGAATCAGGGGCAAATCGCAACTGAGCAACTAGCAAATCACAATTAGCAAATCGCAACTTTGACAAATCGCAGAACCAAAACTCAGAAGCAAATCGCAGAAGGCAAATCGCAATCACCAAATCGCAATCACCAAATCGCAAGTAGCAAATCGCAATCACCAAATCGCAGTCCTCTGAAGCAAATCGCAGATGCAAATCGCAGGTCACTTTCAAAAGTCACTTTCACCCAGTTTTGTCTTTTTCCCTTTTCCACTACTAACCAAAACGCAGAACCAAATCGCAACCAAGAAAAGTCCAAATCGCAACCTAGAAAAAACTTCAAACCTTCGACTAAGCCCCAAAATATCCAACAAGCTTATGAAATAAGCTAACCAATCACCAAAATAAGCTATTACAACAATCCTAAACACGAAAGTACAAGCTTTTAACTAATCAAACCACAAACAAAGCTCAAATCTTGGTTTTTCTTTCTTTTCTATTCGAACCAAATAAAAAGAAAAATAAAACATAAACAAGCCACAAATCCGAGCACACACAATCTCGTTAATCAAACCATGGCTCTTGATACCAATTGTAATTAACACTAAATCATAACACGTATGGTGCTTGTGGTTTTGGCCGAATCTAGAGTGAGAAAGAAGGAGGATATGGAACCTTTTAGAGAGAGAAAGTGAGAGATATTAGATTAGATGAATGAGAAAGTCCAACCCTCTCCTTTGGTGGGAGAGGGTATTTATACAACAAGCATAAACGCCCCATGTAGGCTGTGGAGTGAGCTGACAGTGGGTAAAGACCCGACCCAACTCCACGAATACTACGATAACTAAACTAATACTAATAATCCTATAAGCTACTTAATGCTAATAGATACTCGGGGTGATCGAGCCTTTCACATGAATATTTATATTCCTAACATCTTTCAACCTTCCCTTTTTTATCATCACGATCTTTTCGAAAGGGTTTCTTGTCATCTCTAGGTTGTCTTACTAACTTTCCTCGTCTTCGAAAAAACTTTTTGAAATCTCTTACGGCCATGGCATATTCCTCGTCTTCACTTCCCGAGCTAGATTCTTCATCATCACTTGTCTCCGTTCTTGCTTTTAAGGCAATTGACTTGATCTTTTCCTTTTTGCCTTTAACAATTTCCGAATCATTCACCATCACCATTTCATGAACTTTGAGGTTTTCAATTAGTTCGTCAAGTGATAACATTGAGAGATCTTTAGATTCTTCAATAATCGTCACTTTTGCTCTCCATTTTAGATGAAGTACTCTAAGGAATTTCCTGACAAAATTCTTGCTACAAAAGGATTCATCAAGTGCTTTGAGAGAAGTAATAATAGTATTAAAGCGAGCAAATGCACTATCAATAATTTCATCTTCAAGAATACTAAATTGTTCATATTGTTGGACAAGAAGATCAATTTTGTTATTCTTGACTTGTGAATTTCCTTGATGAGTAATTATTAAAGATTGCCAAATTTCTTTAGTGGTTTTGTACATAAAGACTCTTTCAAATTCCTTTTTAGTTAGAGCATTGTAAAGCATCATTTTTGCTTCACTATTTTTTTGCAATTAACTTCTTTTGCTCTTCACTATGACGAGTAAGAGAAGTATCCTCATCCCGACCACTTGCGATATCTTTCATAATAGGTTTATGATCACCTTCTATAATTATATACCATAGATCTATATCCTTTGATTTCACATATATTTCAAAACGACTTTTCCAATAGATAAATCCATTTGGTTAAGTTCAAAAAGTTGTGGTCTTTGCATAGATTGCCATTCTTTAAAGTTTTCAAAATCTATGGATCGTTTCAAGTTTTAAAATACAATAAATTTTAAAAATCTTAAGTAACGTAGCTCTGATGCCAATTGTGGAAAACTAGAAGGGGGGTTGAATAGTTTTACCATTTTTAATTTCTTTTTCTTTGTTATGTTTGTATGAAATGACTTAATGTATGCAAACAAAATAACAAATAAGTATAGTGCAAGAAAGAAACGATCAAACCACAACACGAGTGTTTATAGTGGTTCGGTCTACAAGGACTCTTTTTCCTTGCCCTACGCCACTCCTCGAGTATCCAACTCTAGAGTTTTCTTCACTTGTCAACAAGCTCCTTTATCCGGCGGAGAAAACCTTTACACGTCGCTTACAATATTTCCATCACAAAGCTAGATGTCGAGTTCTTTTACAAGGGTACAACCACTCCCGTCACACTAAGTATTTTGATGACTAAAATACTAACCGATCACTATCAGAGGTTTTATAATTGTTTGGTACAAACAATGATGTATGAATAACAATAATTCACACAATGACAAACTAACAAGTCTTGCAACGTTTTGTTGAAGCTTGTAATGCTTTGATCTTCTTGCTACAAAGAAGTTCACTAAAATGAAATATGAATGAGTTAGATATGAATGAAAGAATATATGATGTTGTTTATGCTTGTAAGTGATGAGTAAACAGCAATGTGTGGCTTGCTATTTATAGGAAAAATGCATCAGCAAGCCACGGATGGGACGGAACCAAATTATGGGTTCCGTCCGTGTAACCATTTGGTTCCGCGTGACCTGTCAGAAAATCTACCAAAAATCTTTCCAAGATATCCTCTAGTATCCTACATGATTTCCATATCTTTCCATGATTATTTGAGTAACAATCTAAACAAGATATTCATGATATCTTCCAAAGATCTCAAAGATGATGCATGCCATGATGTAAGATACATTTACATTTTAGATTAAAATGTATATGAAAGTAAACTTGTAAAATGTATATACTAGTTAGGTGATGTTTTAACTTTGTATTTATAATAGACTTGTGACTAATATATGTAAAAGACTTAACTATATTTATATTTTTCTAAAATAAAGTTTATAATTGTGGTAAACAAAATATAACAAATATCGTAAAATATATATAACATTTTTAGGCGATATTTGTATTAATATGTATAAACAAACATTCGAGATGCAACGCCTGCATCTTTATTTATTTAGATGCATTTTAATATATTTTATAACTTAAATTTAGATGCATATACATATATTAGATGTATTTCATCAAAATGGGTCAATGCTATATATTTTCATCTTCTACATGTCAATTGTGGTTACAATGCTATTTTGCATCTTTTTTATTTCAAAATCATTTCGAAATGATAGGTGATTACTCTAAATGAATATAGATGCATCTAATTAAAATTTATGCATCTAAAATGTGTGGTTATGTTTACTTCTTATTTTTCTTCTTTTTTGTTTTTTTTTTTTCTTCTTATTGCATCCCTTCTCTTTTTTCTATGCATAATAATTTTTTAAAGAGGCCACTTGGGGAAATGGAATGAACTAATTTTAAGAGAAAGCGAAAATATGTGTGTTTAACTTTTATTTCTCTTTAATGGAGACTTCTTCTTCAAATAGTGATGTCCAATTACTTCCTCCGTCTCATATTTATTGTTCATATTTTTATTTTGAGTTATTTCAAATTAATTATCCACTTTCAAAAATAGATAGGGAATTTAGTTCGAGTTTACCATATTACCCTCACTTGATGTTATTATTAAAAACATTAAAGAAGTTCTAAATTAATTAGTTAAGGGTAAAACTGTCGTTCTGCAAAAAGAAAGAAAGAAAAAGTTGTAATGATAATGTTTTTCTTAAACAGTGTGCCTTTTTTTCTGTGAAATTATTTTGGGACGGAAGGAGTACATATTTTGGACCACCGTGGGCCTTTTTTTTTCCTTCAAAATATCTAACATTTTATACTTAGAGGCTTAGGCCTTGTTTGTTTGAATTTTGTATTAAGGGTGCGTTTGGTATGTGGATTTTGATGAGAATGTATGGACTCAAAATAAAAAAAGCTTTTTTGTTGTGTATCTAAAGGTTTTCAAATAGTACTCCACACCCTCAAACGTAGGGTTGTGTAAATCTCAACCTATAACCCAACTTTTCTACTTCTTTTGATTGACAATTATTTTTAGCCACAAAATTTTTCGTCCATTTTGTATTTTTCATTTTTTTTTTTTTTAATTTTTCTCTTTCTCTCTCACACATACACACATCCTTTTATAATATATTTTCTTTACATCAAATTCAAATTCAAATACAAATCCTAAACTCGTCTACAAACCAAACGGGCCATGTTTCATGCTTAAATTTAGAGATGACTTAATAAAGAAACCCTTCAATTTATCACTTTTTATTTTCAGTCATACATCTACATTAAGTCGTAAACAAACAAATCTTATATGACTTTCTCAATTTAATTTTTTTATATTAAGACAATTAAGTCAATTTTAAACACCATCTTAGTTTTTTACATGAAATGGTTCGTTTTAACACCATAGTTTCTATATTTTGTTAAAAGAATTAGAGCATACACATAGTTGTATCATAAACACAGTCAATTACTCCGTATCAGTCGAGTGTGTGTGACGAATTTGAAGAAAAATGAGTAGAAGCTAAATTTGGTGGTTGGAGTGTATCGTCTACGCATTGATATTTATGAGGGCTAATTGCACGAAAATATATCAAACTTGCCATCTGTTGTTGTTTTGTGTAGCCAATTATTTTTTTCTACTTCGATGTAGTGTACCTTGAATTTGGTTTTTTTAGTGTATAGATTGACCTCCTTAGTAGGTTACAAGTTATTTTATATATTTTACATTATCACAGTAGTTTATTATTATTATTATTATTATTATTATTATTATTATTATTATTTATTTATTTATTTATTTATTTGTTTTTTGCCATATCACTAGATATATAACCACCTCACACTCATTTCCAAATACCCCTTCACTTAATTAAGCAATAACACGAGGACGAATTTGTGATATACACAACATAATAATTTTCAATGTATTCTACCTTCCAAAAGAAAAAACTTTCAATGTATTCTAGATTATATGAGATTTTCCACATTAATTTTCAGCGTCTAGATAAATACTTTCAAATTCCTTATCAATTGTCACAATTTAACACAAATCATTTGGACACACTCGGTGAAGCGACTCGAGAAATAACATATTTTGTGTTTCAAATTCAGCAAAAGGGAATTCGGGTGACATATCAAATTGTATTATACATTTGTATAATGTTCAATTCCCTGAAGGCTATAACAAACATGAACTACAAGCTCAATAAGCTAGATGTTCCGAGAGGTAATTGGATTACGTAAAAAGATAGAGTTTTATACAAGAGGGTTTATCAAACGGGGTATTTGTTTTGTTTCACCACCATAGTAACTATCTGCTACCACCACCACTATTCTCAATCAATAGACTTGAATTGGATTGGTTTATCAAAGAGGGTGTCTGTTTTGTTTTATTGAAAAATAAATAAATAAATAAGCTTTATGCCTAGAAAAAAAAAAAAAAAAAAAAAAAAAAAAAAAAAAAAAAAAAAACCCCTAAGCTACATAGGCACTAGCAGGTTTCTAGGTCACCCAGTACACAAAATAGCTGAAATTCAAAAGTATGAGATTTAAAATAATAATAATAATAATAATAATAATAATAATAATAATAATAATAATATAATAATAATAATAATAATGGCTACATAGACCTGCATGAATTGACAAGTTAGAAACATTTTGATGCAATCAGTCATATTTATAAACCCAATGTTCTTGCGAATTTTCATACTATCAGTACCAATCTTTGTTGGCATAATCTACTTTTAGTACCTAACTTGGTTGTCGAGATAAGTTTACCCAACAAATAAGTTAGTCTCTTATTACTGTTAAGGACACTTCCAAGAGGAATAAGATATAATTGTGCAATTGCTATCGTAAGTATCCTACCCTACCAAAATTTTATTCAAAACACATACATAACCTAAATAGTGAAAGATTTATGACACTTTGCATAGATAGAAACCGTGATAACAAACTTTTAAACTTGCACATATCATTGTCCAAATTTGAAGCAGAGAATAGATATTTGAACCTTGTGATAGAGTTACTCGGAACCATACATATAACTTCATTAATCAAAATACTCTATGCAAACAAAAACTTCGATCATAGCATCAGCTGGAAGACAAACCGAACCATGTCGGTTAACTTGTTGATCAAAATTAATATTACATACAACCTATAAGTCTTGTCGACCAACAACCCTGATTGCTAGAGCGGAATAAACCCGATCGAGAAGTCGAACAAGCACCTCTATATCGACAGTAAAAAAAAGAACTTGCACAAGTAAGTACCCTTAATCGAACCTTGATTAAGTATGAAAGAATGATGTACAAACTCGTTCCCCCCCCCCCCCCCACCTCCTTTTTTAGAGATGGGGGAAGGTAAAACCGACTCTAACAAGGAGTCCTAATGTCGGCTGTGATAATCGGCAAAAAAGGAAAAACGGGTTGGGCTTGGGACACAAGCCAACCCAACGACCCTTAACACTATTTGGCTAATAACGACCCTAGACTCTTGCTAATATAATGACTAATACATAACAATTTCCACCTTAGGCTTTATATTAGCCTACACCAACACTAAGCAACTCTAAACAGTGTTGAAACTTGAGTCCAGGTACCACCTTCATCAAGGCATCCGCAGCATTGTTTCAGTACCAACCTTTAGAACTTTGACCGTCTTTGCTTCCAAGACCTCTCTGATAAAGTGATAACGCACATTGATGTGCTTAGTCCTTTCATGAAAAGCATGATTCCGCGATAAGTGAATCGCGCCCTGATTATCACAATTAACTGCCACAGTGTTAAGTTCCACGCCCAACTCTTCCAAGAGTCCCCTTAGCCAAATAGCTTCCTTCACAGCCTCCGTAAGGGCCATATACTCCGCCTCTGTAGTTGAAAGAGCCACCACGTGTTGTAGCGTTGCCTTCCAGCTTACAACACATCCCTGTACTAAAAACGCGTAACCTGTGATCGACCTACCTTTATCCGGATCCTTTGCGTAGTCTGAATCAACAAAACCTGTTACGTCCACATGGTTGCCATGATTTGTCCCAAACACCAAACCCACGTTTGCAGTACCCCGCAAATATTTCAAAATCCACTTCACTGCTTCCCAATGATTTTTACCTGGATTCGCCAAATATCTGCTAACAACACTTACTGCATACGCTATGTCTGGCCTCGTGCACACCATCAAGTACATTAAGCTCCCAACCGCATTTGAATACGGCACCTTACTCATCCTTTCAACATCACAATCCCTAACCGGACAATCCTTCAACGACAGCTTGAAGTGCCCACCCAATGGCATCTGAACCGATTTCCCATTGTCTATTCTAAAATTATTTAAAATCTTAGAAACATACCCGGATTGTGACACCCTCAGAATCTTGCGACTCCGATCCCTGATGATCTCCATACCAAGAATCTTCTTTGCTTCCCCGAGTTCTTTCATGTCAAACTCCTTATTAAGCAAAGACTTGATAGACCCAATCTCAGCCTTGCTTTTACAAGCAATCAGCATATCGTCTACATATAACAGTAGATAGATATACTCACCTGGTGCATAACTCCTGTAATATACGCAGCTGTCGTAACTGCTACGCTTAAACTCGTTGCTCAGCATGTACTCATCAAACCTCCTATACCATTGCCTAGGTGACTGCTTCAAACCATAAAGGGATTTCTTTAACAAACATACCTTGTTACCTAGTTCATATCCCGGTGGCTGCCTCATGTAGATCACTTCTTCAAGATTCCCATGTAAAAATGCCGTCTTTACATCAAGCTGCTCCAGCTCATAATCTCTACACGCAGTTAATGCAAGTATAACCCGAATAGATGTGTGTCGAACTACAGGTGAAAATACTTCATTATAGTCAATACCTGCCCTCTGTGTGAATCCACGAGCCACCAACCTTGCCTTGTACCTAGGCTTTTGAACACCTTTAATCCCTTCCTTTATCTTGAACAGCCATTTGCAGCTCACCAGATTTTGCCCAGCTGGATGATCTACTAACTCATAGGTCTTATTCTTCCTCAGAGAATCCATCTCTTCATCCATAGCAGCTTTCCACTTAGAACTATCTTCACAAGCAACTGCCTCCTGGTATGTCAATGGTTCATGAGTATCTTCTTCCTCTGCTGCAGCAAACGCGTAAGCAGCCATATTACTCTCATCTCGAAACCTCAAAGGTTTCGTTCTTGTCCTTGGCTCTCTATCCCGAACCAACTGATAATCTGTGAGATCCGGTGTTTGATCATGATCCTGATCCCCTGCATCTTCATCATCGCCATCTTCCTGATCATCTGTCTGATCTTCCTCAAGCGAATGATTATTTAACCTTTGCAGTTCCACCTCAACCTGTAATTCCTCAACAGACTTATCAGTACCTGCACCAGAATCCTTCAATGTGTCTTTGTACATGACACTTTCATTGAAGACCACGTTCCTGCTAGTGACTATTTTAGGTGATTCATTATCAAGCCTATATAGCCTGTACCCCTTCACACCTTCAGGATACCCCAAAAGAACGCATTTTACCGCTCTCGGCTCGAGCTTACCTTGTTTAACGTGTGAATATGCGACACAGCCGAAAATCCTTAACATCCCATAATCACTTGGATGTCCCGACCACATCTCCATAGGTGTCTTTTTCTCAATCGCTGTCGATGGTGACCTATTGATAAGATATGCGGCCGTACATGTCGCTTCCGCCCAGAAGGTCTTGGGCAATCCAGACTGAATTAATAAACAGCGTACCTTATCCATGAGAGTTCTATTCATCCGTTCTGCTAATCCATTCTGCTGCGGCGTCCCGGCAACTGTCAAATGTCTAGCAATCCCACTCTCTGTGCGCAACTGTTCAAACTCCCGGTTACAGAACTCAAGACCATTATCTGTCCTAAGCTTCTTAACCGTCCTCCCAGTCTGATTTTCTACTAACTGCTTCCACTCTTTGAACTTTCCAAATGCTTCGTGTTTGAACCTGAGAATATAAACCCATACCCTCCTGGAATAATCATCAACAATAGATAAGAAATACCTCTTACCTCCCAATGATTCCACCTGAGACGGACCCCATAAGTCTGAATGAACATAGTCTATCACTCCCTGAGTAGTGTGCCTTCCTACACCGAAACTGACTCGATGTGACTTTCCCAGAACACAATTCTCACAAAAATCGAGCTTACCTAGACTCTTCTTTCCAAACAGCTCCTGCTTTTCTAGCACCTGAAGTCCCGCCTCACTGATATGTCCCAGTCTTTTGTGCCAAACCTGCGCAAGACTGTCTTTTTCTTCAACACTAGCATTAAGCTCACCCGCCACTGCATGGCCATCCAAAGAGTATACCCAATTATCCCTTCGGGTTCCAGATAAAATAACCCTGGAACCATTAATCACCTTGATTTTGCCCGACTGCATTTTTACGGTATATCCCTCTTTTTCAAGAGTTCCCAGCGATATCAAGTTTCTTTTCAATTCAGGAATATACCTGACATTGTGTAACACAAAACTTGACCCATCTTTCAGTTGTACCCTTACCTTGCCAATACCTCTGATCTTGCACTCCCTGTTGTCACCCAACAGTACCCTGCCCCCATCGCATTCCAGAAAATCAAAAAATAAATCTAACCTGGGTGTCATGTGGTATGAACCTCCTGAATCCATGATCCAATCTAGCAGAGCCTCTGCACTCATAACCATCATCACCTCAGAACCGTCATAAATCGAACCACTGGAGCTTGGCTGATCATCTTTCTTGACGAAACCATTTGACTTCTTGCGATTATTCTTTGGACAGTTTCTCTTCAAGTGCTCCTCAGACTGGCAAATATAGCACTTGAGTCTTCCACCTCGAGACTTTGATCTTGACTTTCCCCTAGACTGATGCGAATTCCTGCGATCAGTTCTTCCCCTCACATATAACCCTTCACCATCATCCCCCTTCGCCTTAGACCTTTCTTTGATTTCCTTTGAATTCAGTGTGGCCATCACATCCTCCAAAGTCAAAGCTTCCCGTCCATAAAGCAAGATATCCACAAAGTGTTCGTATGATGCTGGTAAAGAAGTGAGTAATAATAAAGCAAGATCTTCATCCTCGAATTTTACCTCAATATTTGCTAAATCAAGAACGATTTTGTTGAACTCATCTATATGCTCGGAAATCGTACGTCCAGCCGGCATGTAGAATGTATACAACTTCTTCTTCAGGAACAACTTGTTGGCCAAGGACTTTGTCATGTACAAAGTCTCAAGCTTGGACCAAACCCCCGCTGCAGTCGTCTCCCCGGTAACCTCTCTCAGAACCTTGTTACCTAAACACAAAATCATGGCACTGTGAGCTTTCTTGTTTAGCTCAGCTTTCGCTGTAGCATCCATATTTGCGGGTAAAACCTCCAGAGCTGCTTCACATCCATGTTGGATTAATAAAGCACGCATCTTGACTCTCCATAACCCGAAATCACCAGTTCCATCGAATTTCTCGATCTCAAACTTGGCTCCCGTCATTCTTTAATCCCTTTGTTAATTTGCTAAACCTTGTGATATATAAAACCTCACAATCACAAATTACAAAGTCCCTTGTGCAATAAATCCCTTCAAAGTAATAACTTTTCTTTTTTATATATACCAATAAAAAAGAAAAACAAAAACGATTAAACTAAACAATCCCTTTGAAGTAATTAATATTGTTGACAATAAGCCAACCCACGTGTTACCCTTCAAAAAGTAATGGTCTTGAAATATTATATGTGCACCGACAAAGATATTCTTATTTGTTAGTCTTATCTCCAAAACCAAATATTAAACACCCTTTTGAAGTAAACTGGTCTTCGTCTTCTTCCTCTGTATTTTGGTCGACAAAGAAAAAAAAAAAAAAAAACAAACAAACCAGAAAAACTTGTCGATCTTCGATACACCCGAAAACCAACAAAACCTTAAGCCTTCTACACCTTGTCACAAACCCGGACAATCGAAGACCCAAGAACCCTTAACTGTCGACTAACCTGCTGCCCCTTGACGTCCAAAAACCTGAACACCAAAACCTTTGTTGTCGATAAACTGGTAGCCCAAACAGGATATAACCTCCTGCTCCTTCCAGAGAACCGAACACCAAAGAACCCTTCTTGATCGATCCTAGACAACCAGCGAAACCCGCGAACCGAGCGCTCTGATACCACTTGTTAGTCTTGTCGACCAACAACCCTGATTGCTAGAGCGGAATAAACCCGATCGAGAAGTCGAACAAGCACCTCTATATCGACAGTAAAGAAAAGAACTTGCACAAGTAAGTACCCTTAATCGAACCTTGATTAAGTATGAAAGAATGATGTACAAACTCGTTCTCCCCCCCCCCCACCTCCTTTTATAGAGATGGGGGAAGGTAAAACCGACTCTAACAAGGAGTCCTAATGTCGGCTGTGATAATCGGCAAAAAAGGAAAAACGGGTTGGGCTTGGGACACAAGCCAACCCAACGACCCTTAACACTATTTGGCTAATAACGACCCTAGACTCTTGCTAATATAATGACTTGTTGATCAAAATACATAATACATACAACCTATAAGTCAAATTACAACCATAGAAGTTTCACACTTTGGTCAAAATCTGTGAACTAGTTTTGTATAAACCTAATTCTTCAAAGCAGTAAACCCAACATTTACCCTTATAGGAAGTTTAATCTGTAAACTAGAAGGGCATTGTGTGGTGTCAAAGTTAGTGGTTATTTTGATGTTTTTTTAATATGATCAGGCACTTTTTTCGTATGTGATGGTTGGATTATTTTATTACAAGGCTATGATGATGGATTTGAATGTGTCTGATTAGAATAGAGCAAATTTGAGATTGTTTGTATCTTGGGGAGGCAACCTTTTGAGTTTGCAGCCATGGCGAATTGATCTTTCTTTTCCCTTTAGATTCTTTGCAGACCTGAGTCTCATCAGATCAGGTATTTTTAGTCGTAGCGTTAAAAGTTCTTGCTTGAGTTTAAGAAGCATATGACAGTAAGTTGGCTAGTAAAGAGTTTGTTTTTGGCTTCTTTGATATTGATGTGATTTATATGAAGTATTTGATGATTTGTTTGTTGTCTGCTTTTAATCTCTTAGTGCATTGGGTAACTCATCTTTGTGTAATTTCATTTTAAGGTGTAGGATGATTGAGGGTCAATTTGATTGGTAAGGAGTTTGTTTTTAGTTCGTTTGATGTCAGTGTGATTTTGAAAAGGTAAGAATGAAGTGTGCTTCAACTCAATCTGTTTGGTACATGTAGTTGGGGGTTAGGGAAAGTTAAGGAGGGTATGTGGATGTTGGTTTAAAAAAAACTTTGAGGAGAGCATTGTGCTTAGTGGTGAATTAGAATTTTTTGAACATGATCAAGCACTTTTCGTCCTATGTGATTATCGGATTCTTTTACTACAAATTAAGTTTTTTTTTTTGTCGATAGTCGAAACTATAAGAGGCAATGATGATTGATTTTAATGTGTCTAATCAGAATCGAGCAAAGTTGAGATTATCCGCGTGTTGACAAGGCAAATTACTATGGTTGCAGCCATGGCAAATTGATCCTACTCCTTTTTGTTATGTGCAGACCTGAGCCTAATCATATAAGGCATTCTTTAGTGTCTATGATGGTATACATGAGATGCTATACTTGCATGTTTTTTTGTCAGTGATTTCCTTTTTTAGTATATGGGGTTGTGCTTAGGATTTCTCAGATTGTTTGTCAGCTGATGCTGCTGAAGGAAAATTGGTTACCTCTAGTTTGTGGGTGTACTGATACCGCTGTGTTTGATGGTGGGTTAATCACTATTTGCCACCTAATTTTAGAGGTTAGTTGCGTTTTTAACACATGTTTTCCATAATCAGTAATTAATTAACATAATTTTGAAGCTTCATTTGGAGCATTTTACCGATTGTTTTTTTATAAAACGATTGGATGGTAGTTGCCGGGCTACGATGATTTTGTCGCCCTCTAAGTCTTAATTTTGGCACAACAAAATCTGGAAAGCATAAAAAACAACCAGGTTTTGCAGCCAATACAATGTCTGAGCCAAGGCATAAATATTTTTTGTTTTTGTATTTAGGCTATTCAAAAAATATAAATTAGACATGCTAATGTTGGCGTACGGAGGATGGGAAGAATTGATATGGAGACTTCCTGCGATGCGCGCAAGGAGAAGTTATGTTAAGAAAAGGTCTTTGGCTAGCCTTCTTTTTACAAAAAATGCTGCTTGCACGTATTGTACAAGAACTTCATATCAATTTCTCCCATCCTCCTCAACTCAATATTATTCTGTCCACTCGAGATATCGTGAATATACCCTAAATACAAAATGTTCAAATTCACATATAAATGTTTCTTTATTTTAGAGGAGATCCTGACATAGATATACTCTGAAAGTGGGACATGATCCTTAAATAGTTAGAGCATATGTGTTGACCTCTTATAACAACTCAGGTATTCCAAAATCAATTCATATGCGGCTCTTTTTTTCGTTATGTTGCTATGTTTTGTCTACGTTCCCAATACTTTACACCAATTCCGTAGACACATACTTTATAGTTCTTCAAGACGTAGCTAATAACTTTCTTCATTGTAGGTTTTAAATTATTTAGATATTTACTCTGTTTTGTCTCATTGCTTCAGATATGACTGTATAAAAGACATTGTATTAAATATTCGTCATCATTGATGTTGATTCTTTTAATGTCATCTGAAACACGTTTTCTTTTTGACAGAGATAGTTTCATTAGATTACAGTTGGCGGGCTCATCATCATTATCACCATCCCCATCATCATGTATCTCAATGATTATTTATTTATTTTATTTATTTTTTGTTTCTAAATGATGTATCTTTGTGGCTGGGTTTTGATTTTTTTGTACTTTGTATTTATGTTATTCAGACTGTTCGAGATTTAACATATATTGGTTGTTTTAAAAGGTTTTAGTTAAATTCGTTATGCTTTTATTTTTATTTTTATTATTATTATTTTTTTTTGAACGGCAAATTATTAGA
This sequence comes from Artemisia tridentata subsp. tridentata, assembly GCA_021014915.2. NCBI lineage: Eukaryota > Viridiplantae > Streptophyta > Magnoliopsida > Asterales > Asteraceae > Artemisia > Artemisia tridentata. Next base: position 352,119,675 of record CP139505.1, read on the forward strand.
AAGCTAGCAAGGAGCTAGAACCAATTACAAATTAATAGAACTAGGATTTTTCATCCACAAGTTCCAGTCTAAGATTAAGTTATTACGATTGGAACACCAATAAAAAGACGACCTAACAATCTTGTCAAAAAGAAGATCTAAATGCCGAGGATTGGTCCCAAACAAAACTTGATTTCGATGATTCCAAATGACCCACCAGGTGGTGTAACAAACTCCTTCAATCAAATCCTTGGAATGCTTGCAAATCCGAAGATTCTGTAACCATAGAAGCCAATCTTCATATGAATGAAAGTCTTGATACTCTAATTCCCACCACCGAGCAACCTTGCACAACAACTATCTAGCTACTAAACAAGAGAAAAGAAGATGCGAGGTTGATTCTACAGCAATACTACAAAGGGGACAAATTATAGACGGTATATCGAGACTGCGAAGAGAAAGATTCAACCTTGTGGGAAGCCTATCCAAGGAAACTCTCCATGCAAAAATATTAATCTTGATGGGAATATACTTAACCCATCTTGTAGGAACCACCGACTTTGGGAGCAAAGAATCATCAATAAACTCGCGAGCCGATTTCACCGTGAAAACACCCGAAGAATCTAACTTCCAAACCCATCTATCACTAATATTAGAGAGAATAACGGAAGAAGTATTGGCAATAAGGAGGTGAAGTTAATCATCTTCAATTCCACTTCTAGGGACCTCCGAAAAGAAACAGTAAGAGAAGTATCTCTTAATTTTGAAGCCACACTAGCATGCTTATCAACTTCAAGAGCATACACCCTTGGATACATGTTACTGAAGGGGATTTCTCCAATCCAAGAATCATGCCAGAAAGAAGTTGATTCACCATTCCCCACTTTTTTCTTTACGAAAGAAATAAGATCCATACCCTTACGGGAGAGCTTTCTGAATTCACTAACAATATCGAGCCAATGAGATCTTCTTGAGTAAGACGAAGGCTTGTCCATTGCTCCACGAGCTCCATGAATAGCTGTGATAAAACGAGACCATAGAGAAGAATCATTTGCTATAAAACGCCAAATCCATTTGAAAAGAAGGGCGCGATTAGAAGCAAAAAAACTCGAAACACCAAGACCTCCATTCTTTTTAGAAGCTAAAACTTTTTTCCAGCAAATGAGAGACATTTTCTTCTCCCCATATTCCACGCCATTGAAAAAGTTCCTACGAATAGATTCCAATTTGCTAAGAACACCTTTAGGGACTTTGAAGGACGACATGTAGTATAATGGTAAAGAGCTCAAAACAGATTTGATGAGGGTGAGACGGCCACCAATCGAGAGGGTTTTAAGTTTCCATTTAGAAAGTCTAGAAGAAAATATAGATACTACTTCATCCCAGGAACTATGTCTCGACATAATACCGCCAACCTTGACACCAAGATAATTAAACGGCGTGTGTAAAGTTGAGCAACCAATAGACCTAGCTGCCATCGCCACAACATCATGAGGGATACCAACACCCATAAGCTTACTTTTATGAAGGTTAATCTTGAGACCCGAAGCACAGTGGAACCACTTCAGAACATTTACTATTGTTGACAAATTTGATACACTCCATTTACCAACAAAGATAACATCGTCCGCATAAAACAAATAAGACAAGCAAAGAGACTCATCGACCTTAATACCTTTATAAAGCCCAACATTTACCACGTTTGTGAAGGATAAATGCAAGCTTTCCATAATCAAAATAAAAAGAAAAGGAGATAAAGGGTCCCCCTGTTTCAGACCTTTACAGAATTTGAACTCCGTAGTCGGGCTACCATTGACAAGGATAGATCCCATAGCAGAGTTAAGACACCCTTGAATCCAACCACGCCATTTAGGACCAAAACCAAAGTTACTTAGAAATCTAAATAGTCCCATCTCACCGAATCAAAAGCTTTTTCAAAGTCTATCTTAAAAATCATAGCTTTGGAGTTCTTGTACTTACACCATGATAGAAGCTCATTAAGAATAAATGGACCGTCAAGGATTTGTCTATTAGCAACAAAAGCCGATTGAACATCACTGACAAGCTCCGATATAACAAGGCTCAACCGATTAGCTAAAATTTTTGTGATGATTTTATACATACTACCAATCAAACTAATAGGCCGGAAATCCTTAACCATTTTGGCTTCCTGCGATTTGGGAATCAAAGCAATAAACGAAGAGTTATAACCAGGAGGGAACGAACCTGTAGCAAAAAAAGCAGTAATAGCATCCACAACATCTTGATCAATCAGGTTCCAGAATTTGCGATAAAACTCAAAGGTGAAACCATCAGGCCCAGGAGATTTGTTTGCACCACAGTCCCAAACCGCTCTTTTAATCTCGTCATAGGAAACAATTTTCTCAAGATCATCAATTTGATCAGGAGATAATTGATTAGGAAAATTTCAATCGAAATAGATACTGCTAGAAACCGGGGCTTCAAACCGATTAGCAAAGTGATTGAGGAACTCGTTTTTCACTTTAGAAGGATCATCAATCCATTCGCCATCTACTAAAACACCACGAATAGCCAACTGAGAACGTTTCTTGTTAATGATCCCATGAAAAAATTTAGAATTTCCATCCCCCTTAATAGCCCACCGAATCTTGGCCTTTTGGGCCATATCAAGCGAATTGGCATTTTTAAATTCCTGTAACTCCTTGAAAAAATTCGATCTTTCTTGAAGAAGGTCATCAGTACATCCACCGTGTTAGACCCGTTTCTCGGGTATTGGGACCCCACCCTAGATGAAATGGATAAAGGCCTTACGTGATTGGCCAGTCAACGAATGTTGCATTGTGGTCAAATCTAATAGTCAAAATATGACTAATGTAGTTATGTAAATATGATGTACAACTAAAGGGACCTAAATTGCCATTGTGGTAAATATGTTATAGTAAGTATTGTGGCCAAAATAGAAGGAATAAGGCTTGAGGGGCTATTCTTGCCATTAGCCCAAAGATGCCACCTAACTAGTTATAACTTGTTTATTCTAGACTTTTCTCCATCATTTTAGATGGAGTTGAAGTCCGGCTCTAGTGAGAGGAGAAAGGGAGGGAAAAACTAGATGATGACTTAAGATGAAGAAGATGAAGGCTCCATGATTATGGAATCTTCTAACTATGATCCTCCATAAGTAAGTATATATGTTCTTGATGTTATTGAAGTTATAGATTATGGATTAAGTGGGTTTTTATCATATGATCAAAATATGATCATATGATGATGTAGAATGAAAGATGAGCATGTTTTATAGGTTATGTTAACCCATGTTTATATATTTGATTATTATGTTATTAGGTTTTGGTTATTGTAAGGATGATGATGATGATGGAAGATTGTGATGATGATGATGTTCTTGATATTATCTAGCTTGGATTAAGGTAAGTAAAATGATGGTAACATGTGTTATATGGATTTCTAACATATGTGTAATGTATGTTGTATGACAAGTGATATGGACTTGGTATATGCTTATGTGATGCCATGAAAGTGGCTTATGTGATGAGTTGATGCTATGGGATATGTTGATGTTATGTGTTAGATGAGACTTGGGTAGTAAGCCCGCAAAGTAAGTGTTATATGTATATGATGCTTATGTGGATTGAAGTATAATGATATGTTATGGTCGTTTTACTTACTAAGCCTTGTGCTTACGGTTTAGTTGTCTAACCATTTTGTAGGTTGACATGTTTATATGGGCGGCTTGGATGTAAGGATTAAGGATTTGGGTATGCGAGATTAAGGTAGTATGTGTAGGAGCCTAGATAGAATACCGGGCTCATGTGTAAGTTTGTACCCCCGTTGGTCTTTTCATGTTTTGTAAAGTGTAGCCAAGTGGTAAAATGTATGTCAAGGTTGTCCTAACGATTTGGTGGTCAACCGTTGTGTCAAGGTGTGTTTTATGTGTTTAGGGTCAAAGTTAAGGGGGTGTTTGGCAAATAACCAAATCCACCCATTTTGGGAAGTTACGGGTCATAACTGTGTACTAACACTCTTTCAATATATTAGAAATGTTAAAATATGTGTAAGTCCAAATGGATAAGTAGTAGTTATGTGTTTTTGGGTAAAAAGTATGTTTTGGCAACTAGCTTAAGAGGGTGTTTGGTATAAGAGTGTTTTTACCCATTTTGGGTTGTGAACGGGTCAAGTTTTTATGGAACATGTCTCATATGTTAAAGTAATGACGTTGGTCAAGTTTGGTGGACAAATGAGGTGTTATAGATGATTTGTTATGAAAATGGGTCAAAATGGGTTTAATGCATAACCCGCCAAATTGTACATCTTGGTTCTGGATTGTGCATCTTAGTTTTGATTCGTGCACCAGAATTGTACATCTTGGTTATGAGTTTGTTCATCTTGGTTATGAATTGTGCACCTGAGTTTATTCATCTTGGTTCTGAGTTTGTTCATCTTGGTTGTGAAATTGTTCATCTTGGTTATGAGTGTGGGTGTTGGCAGATTTTCGGTAAACTTTGGAAAATCATATCTTTTGAACCGTAAGTCGTTACGGGTCGTGCCACCCGTCGTTTTGAAGGTAATTGAGTCTAGTTTCATATAAAAATAGTCTCAAGTTCCTTATATTTATTGATTTTTGTCAGATTTCAAAAGAGTGGCAGCGGGTCAGTTTTAGTTCAAGTATTTCCGCGTGTAAAGTTCAAAGTTTTTTGTCTAAGCGGGCACGGGGTGTAACAAGTACATCCACCATGATCAAAAGTCTTATCTAAAACGGTAAGACGATTCTGAATATTTTGCTTATTCTCATTCAACTTATGATTATCTTCGGCTAGCCATTGTTTGATTGCAAGTTTAAGCGAATGCAACTTTTTCTTTAACTTTATGATACTATTCGAATCATTACAAACTATATTCTCCCAAGCATTTTCAACCATCTTATCAAAACCTTTCTTAGAGGACCACGAATGAAAAAACCGAAACGGCGTAGGGCCATAATCAACATTCAATTCACGAAGGAGGATAGGTCTATGATCCGAAAGACGCTTATCAAGACAAAGAGCTGAGATAGAAGGAAAGAGAGCCACTAAACCTTCAGAAATTAGAAATCTGTCCAATTTACTCATTTTGGAAGCCGATTTATGCGCCCAAGTAAATGAGTACCCTTCTAAAGGAAGATCAATCAAACCCGCCATGTTGATAAAATTATTGAAAGCATTGGCACCGTTAGCATTAAACAAGGAACCATATCTTTCATGAGCAAATCGAACTTTGTTAAAGTCACCTAAAAGAACATACTCACCATCCCAAGAATTTATTAAATGGCAAAGAAAGTCCCATAGCGTTTTTCTCTCATTAAGATCCTGTGGAGCATAGTCCGAAATAATGAGAAGTTTAGTAGATTAAGGAACCCAAGTACCTGTAATCGCCAAAAAAGAATCTGAAATCGTAATGTTATCTTTGACAAATAACCTAGGATCCTAAATGCAAAGGATACCCCCTGAATACCCAAGAAAGGGACTAAAAGCATAATCAAAAGTTAAATTTCCCCACAACGCCTTGACAGAAAAAATATCCATTCTATCCAACTTAGTTTCTTGTAACGCAACAAAATTAACTCTATGTTGAGTATTCAACTCCTGTATCCACCCTTTTTTAGCCTTGTTGCCAAGACCTTGAATGTTTAAAGACATGAAATTCATCTAAAAACATTGTTATCTCCTTGAGAACCAATAATGGATTCTATATTCTTCATACATCCCTCCATGTTATATCCCATGGTTTGCCCCACCTTGATCAATTCATCCATAACTTCTAATATAGACCCACTAGTTTGAAACTTCGACCCTTGATTACAAGCACCTCTATCAGAAGGAGTTTTGTCTTTGTTACCAGACAAATTAGAATTTGAGTTACTACCAACAACTTTCTCCTCAACGACCGGTGTAAATCCAGGAGGATGTGTTGGATCATCACTTTCTGTCCCCGATGTATCCTTACCCCTATTTAGAATCTTATATATCCCGAAAAGATCTTCAGAATTTACAGCATTCTCACTAGAATTGGTCTTTTTCTGATCTTCAACATCATTATCTTGAACAAAACTAGTTTCTGAAACATGATCAACCTCCTGCTCTTTGTCTAGACCAAGAACGTTCAGGTTGTTCTCTTCTGCTTCCTCGTTTGAGGATAAATCTTCCTCCTTTTCAGTGATAAACTCAGGCATCCATGCTTCAAATTCCTTAACACAAATCCAATATAGTTGCCCCTTTATTATGATTTTAACCCTTTCATTAATGAACACATGAGGTTTCGTTTTCACACACACTTTAAAACATGACAAAGATCCACTATCATAATCATCCTCTATGTCAACCAATTCCCCCCAAGCCGACATGATTTTTGAGAACGAATTATGAGTAAGAGCTTTAACCGGTAAACCTTCAATGGAAACCCATGCTAGCCGTTCCTCACACACAAAAGAATTACAGGCCGGTTTCAACTCTTCAAACCAAGATCCAATACCCACGTGACTGATTAACTTATCCTTTGTAACACCCCCAAAATATCGCAGCGGAAGACTGTGTCATTAGGGTGCTACTTCATAATACAAAGTACAAGTTATAGAAAACGACCTCTAAATGAGACGTTTTGAAAAGTTACCATTCGATTAATGAATTCAGAGTTACAAACATGAGATCCCAAAGTATGATACATAAATGTATACAAAATGTTTCGAACGGTAAATGATAAAAGCATAAGTCTTCAAAATATGTCGTGCGACTCTATGCTTCAAGATCTAGCTATCGTCTAATGTACCTGAGATAAACATGCTAAAGTGTCAACACAATGGTTTTTGAGTTCATAGAGTTTGTTTAAAAGTAAAGTATTTGAATAAAGATTTCCCCCGCAAAGGTATTGTAAATCCACTCAGTCCCAAGTCCCGTCCATACAAGACTTGCAACCTGTGTGTTTACAATCCACTGCTAACATAGAATGAATAGGATAGATGACTTGCATACCAATGCACAATGTAATAGATGTCTTGCATACCAATGCACAATAGAATAGATGACTTGCATACCAATGCACAATGTATTAGATGTCTTGCATACCAATGCACAATAGAATAGATGACTTGCATACCAATGCACAATGTATTAGATGACTTGCATACCAATGCACAATATAATAAATGACTTGCATACCAATGCAAAACATATTTGATAACCGAGAAAAGTAATTTAAGCATGTATCTCCCCCAATGAGTTAAAACAATTATGTAATGGAAAGTGGGGCTATAAACTCACCTTGAACTAATGATGTCACAACGTATAACGGAATCGATGGATTAAGCCAGGAAGTCTCTACGCGTAACTACCGTTCGGGCCATCATAATTCAGAGGTCACGCAGTAAACGTTCGAGGAGCCAGGACACTTTAATTCGTAAATCCACAACTCGTCGATCCGTTTACCCAAATAACCCCTCACATGAAGTTCCCTAGTGTTGTAGTACCCGATACTAAAATAAGATAATAACAAAGTCTTTTTGGAGACTTGAAGTTATTTGAAGATTATAACGACGCCTTTCTTGAAAACTCGAAGCAAAGTAGATCAAAATCTAGCTTTTGCTCAAGAACGCTTGCACGTTCTTGAAGAAACTTGCTAAAATAGCTAAGAATCGCCTTGGGTTTAAGGACTTTAGAGATATAGAAGGGGGTGGTGCGAGAATTTATGAAGGTTTTAGGCTTCTATTTATAGGGAGAAAATGGCATTTTCGTAAATACATAGAATGGCATTTTGGTAAATAAAGGCAAGGGTAAAATGGTAATTTCACTAGATTTTCGAAATATCTAGATATTTTGGAGAAAATATCTAGATATTTTAGGTTAGATATTTATCTTGACTTACGGAGTGGGTTTTGGTCCCGTTAATTGCTAACTGTAAGTCGTAAAGTCACGAAACTTAAAACCGGGTATCCTAAAATTCCAAAATTCTTGAAAATGTCACGGAAGGTGGAAAACATATATTTCTCTTGTTGGTAATGTTTTGGGGACATATCAGGATGCCTAAATGATGTTTAAACCTTAAAGTAAATCTCGGACACGGCTTCGTGATTCTTGCAGAAATGATCCGACGAGTGTCAAAATCTCGGATTATCATTAAAATAGTTTAACTTACGAGAATATGAAATAAAAATTTCGGGAATGAATAGTGCCAGTGAATAGTAAAAATGAATAGTAAAATTTCGGGAATTGAAATTTAACCTGAAAATGCGAATTGTTACATCCTTAGAAGTGACTGATTCCATAACAAGGAGAACCCAATAGCCACCCAAATAAGAAATCTTAACCTTCTCAAAACCCTCATTGGCAAAAATGATGTAGAGATTGGAAAGAGCATTTATATCTTTGATTTTACCCATTAAAGAACATGAGAAGTCTCGTTCCATGATACATGAATCGTCCAATACAATAGCAGGAGAAGACTCAGTAACAAGTTTAGGATTTACTGTTCCATTTTTTAAAACAGCAGCAAATGAGTTTGAGACAGCTCTCGATGGAACGTGTTTCAACGGTTGGGGTTTATTAGTATGAGGCACATTTTTCATGGGTTCCCTCTCGAACCTAACAGTATAAGCATGCAGCCTAAAACACCCAATCCAAATAGTACACAAATTCCCAATCAACCGATCCAAGTTGTCTACCCTGATGAATCGAACAAAAGCGAATTTCTTAACTGCTTTTGATTTCTTGAGGGGGATGTAGACATCAATAACATTGCCGTATGCCAAACAAACATTCCATAAATCACGCGCCGTGGAATGATCAGGAAAATTCGTAATGAAAACTGATTTAGAAATCCTTTGAGTTTGATCCTCTTTAGAGCTGTAGGAAGATCGGTTTGAGACTCCCATTATTACAGAAAACAAAAGGAAAATAAACACAGAAAATGGCTAGGGATTTGAAAAAGGAAAAAACATGTTTTTTAAAAATTGAATTGGGGGAAATGATGGATTGATGATTTTGGATGTGGGTTTTGAAGGAATTGATATTTAGTGGATTGGAAATGGGTTAATTTTGGTTTTGGTGTTCATGGTGTTCCTGGTTTTGACACATATTCATGCTTTAAGTCGGTTATGCTTGTGATGTCACTTTAGTTAATACAACATAGTTTATCTTAACGAAGAAAACTAACATAGCAAACGTTATCTTAATTTTTGAAAATTTACGCTTCTAGAACATACAATAATATCGTATATGAACACTCCGCAACAACGCACGGGTTGAAATCCTTTTTAATATATACATAATGCATATATGTCTTTTTTTCCCCCTTAGCTTTAGCCTTTAGCCCTTAGAGTTATAGATGGCAAGTCTCATTTATTTAGGGGGTGTTTAGGATTGCTTTGTGACATGGATTATTTGATTATCACTTTTAAAAACGTGAATGATCAGTTTATAGTGTTTGGCAACAACTTTTTCACAATTAATTATTTTCGTTTTGAGAAGATGAAAACGCAGGTTTGGAAAAACATGTAGCTACCTGCTGCATCAAAACGCAGGTTTGGAAATGCACTCTATTATATGCAAATTACTATTGTACCCATAAAGAATGGAGAAGATTGTAGGGGCTGAGAGAGAAAGAAAGAATTGTGTTGTGTTTCGAGGTGAGAAATATGAAAACCCTTTTTTAATTTTAGAAAAAATTACACTTTTGGTCCCTGTGGTTTGCTCAGATTTCATGTTTAGTCCATAAGTTGTTTTAATTACACTAGAGATACCTATTTTTGAAACCTTGCACTCATTTAGTCCCTATTTTGGATGGGCAGTTAGTTTGACCGTTAAGTGTTTAAATAATATTTGCCCGTTAGTCCCTCCGTTAATATTTTTTGCACCGTTAGTCCTCACATTTTAAAATGAATTAAAAAGGGCAGCATAGGCTCGAACTCGGGTCTTGTTGCCCAAAAACTAGCGCCCCAACTACTGGACTAAGCGTCCAGTGGTGTAATTATATCAAAATAAATTATATTTAACGTTTTCGTCCATTTTTTACGTTTTTATCCCTTTTTTTACGTTTTCGTCCTTCTTTTACGTTTTCGTCCTATTTATACGTTTTTGTCTCTTTTTTTACGTTTTTGTTCGTTTTTATACGGTTTTGTCTATTTTAATCCATTTTAGTCCGTTTTTATGCGTTTTCGTCCCTTTTTTAATGTTTTCATCGGTTTTTATACGTTTTCGTTTGTTTTTACGTTTTCGTCTATTTTTTACGTTTTCGTACATATTAATATGTTTTCGTCCTTTTTTTACGTTTTCATCCGTTTTTATGCGTTTTCATCCATTTTTTTACGTTTTCGTCCATTTTTATACGTTTTCGTCTGTTTTTTACGTTTTCGTTCCTTTTTATACGTTTTTTTTTTTTTTTTTTTACGATTTCGTCCATTTTTATACATTTTTGTCTGCTTTTAAACATTTTCGTCTATTTTTTTTACGTTTTCGTTCATTTTTATATGTTTTTTTTTCCATTTTGATACGTTTTCATTTGATTTTATTACCTAAAAAAATGAACGAAAACGTATAATCTAAGCGTATAAAAACAAAAACGTAAAAAAACAGACGAAACGTATACAAAATGAACGAAAATGTATAAAAACGGACAAAAACGTAAAAAAAAAGACGAAAACGTTTAAAAACAGATGAAAACCTATAAAAACGGACGAAAACGTAAAAAATGGATGAAAACGTAAAAAACGGACGGGAATGTAAAAAACGCGCGAAAATGTAAAAAAACGGATGAAAGTGGACGAAAATGTAAAAAACAAAAACGTATAAAAACAGACGAAAACGTAAAAAAAATGTACGAAACGTTTAAAAACAGACAAAACCTATAAAAACTGAAGAAAACGTAAAAAAAGAGACAAAAACGTATAAAACAGACGAAAACGTAGAAAAACGGACGAAAACGTAACAAATAGATGACGAAAATGTATAAAAACGTTCAAAAACATAAAAAAACGGACGAAAACGTATAAAAACAGACGAAAACGTATAAAAATGAGTTTGAGCAAAAAAAAAGGTTAAATGTAATTTATTTTGATATAATTTCACCAATGGACACTTAGTCCGGTGGTTGGGGCGTTGGTTTTTGGGCAACAAGACCCAAGTTCGAGCCTATGCTGCCCTTTTTAATTCATTTTAAACAATGAGGACTAACGGTGCAAAAAATATTAACGGAGGGACTAATGGGAAAATATTAATTAAATACTTAATGGTCAAACTAACGGTCCATCCATAATAGGGACTAAATGAGTGCAAGGTTTCAATAATAGGTATGTCTGGTGTAATTAAAACGACTTAGGGACTAAACATGAAATTTGTTGGGAATAAAATGTTCAAGTCAAAGAGCATGCCAGACAAGCCAAGAGCCTGCTAGTTGATTTTGAAGAATATGAATATGTACTAACAGTACCTTCTGGGTAAGAAGGTACTGCCAGTTGATAAAGGTCCTGCCAAGATTTATGTCAAGTTGATAGATATTTGTTTGTAGATATTTGTTGAATTATTAGTCTTTGTACATTATAACACGCTTAGTAGAAGTAGTTTAGTCTTCTGTGATATGCAGAAGAATATAACAGAGTTGTTACATTGGTAGTTGTATTTAATTGTAGGCTAGAATAGTCAAAGTATCTTATTATATTCAACAACTTGACAACTTGTAATAAGGGTACCTTATACTATGAAAGGATCCCTTAGTCACCACCTTGTGTGTATGCACCTCTTCAACTAAATAACCAAAACAGAACATCTCTCTAGTAACTTAGTTACTCATTTCACAAATCCTTTTACAATTAAAGATTCAAGATTACTTTGTAATCCTGGTGATAGTTAGATCATCCGTATTATTTCATCAATAATATTAAATCGTTTTGTGTTACTAAAGTTGTGTTCTTTGTTCATTAATACTCACGTTTACATAACTCATCACCTTTGTGTTCTTTTAAGTGTGTTGTAGTAGATTCCGCATACTAAACACATTCATACATAAATATCTCAAACACGTTACTAAGATTCGCATCCCAAGTGTTTGCACAATCCTTCCACAAGTGGTATCAGAGCTAGGCTGATATTTACAATTTAAAAGAACAATGGACGTTGAACATATTCAAACAAATGTTGCTGCTAAACTTCCATTACTCAAGCAAAATGAGTTTGATATGTGGCGACTAAGGGTAGAACAATACTTTCAAGTGCAAGACTATGCACTTTGGGAGATTATTGAAGAAGGAAACTCATTTAAACCTTCAATCACCACTTCCACAGTAAACGATGCACTTGTAACAAATGTGCAAGTAAACCCAACAAGTGCAGAAGAAAGAGTTCAAAAGAGAAATGATCTTAAAGCAAGGAGTATGCTACTGATGACTATTCCAAATGATCAGCTCTTAATCTTCAACAAATACAAAGATGCCAAAACCCTTTTTGAAGCTATTGTGGCTAGATTTGGTGGTAATGATGCCACCAAGAAAACACAGAAAACACTTCTCAAACAGCAGTTTGAAAACTTTACAGCCACAACAAATGAGTCTTTGGACAGTATGTTCAATAGACTTCAAAAGCTTTCAAGTCAGTTAGCCATCCATGAAGTGATGATAACTCAAGAAGACCTAAACTCCAAATTTCTTAGGAGTTTACCCTCTGAATGGTCCATGCATGTCATTGTCTGGAAAAACAAACCAGATATTGATCAGATGAGTCTTAATGATCTCTACAACAATTTCAAAATAGTAGAGCATGAAGTGAAGAAGACTACTGGTTCAAGCTCAGGAAATATGGCTTTTGTATCATCTCCAAGCACCTCAAAAGTTGTAGATGAAGAAAAAGATGGCAGAGAAGAAGGTACTGCCAACACAAACTTTGGTACTGCCAGTACTTCTAGCAGTACCAAAACCATTCTAGATAAAACAATTGGGTGTGCCTTCCTGACATCACAACATAATGGGTCCATATTAACTTTTGAAGATCTTCAAGAGATTCATGAAGATGATCTTGAAGAAATGGACATAAAATGGAAACTTTCACTTCTGAGCATAATGGCTAAGAAGTTGCTGATGAGGACTGGAAAGAAGATTATCATAGATGGTAATGAGCCTGCTGGGTATGATAAGTCAAAAGTGGAGTGTTACAACTGCCACATGAAGGGTCACTACTCAAGAGAGTGTAGAAGACCAAAGAAGCAGGATGACAAGGGAAGAGGGTTTGAGAACAGAAATAAGGGAAGCTTTGAGAAGAAAGGAAGCTTTGAGAGCAAGAGTAAGGCTGTGGAAATCATTGAGCCCAAAGCAATGGTTGCTATTGATGGGATGGGTTTTGACTGGAGTTTTTTTGGGTGAAGAGGAGTCTACTTCAGATGAATTAGCTTTGATGGCTTTCTCCAATCCTGAGGTAAAAATTACAAAATGTTCTAATACATGTGAAGTTTTTGAAGAATTGCAAACTTTAAGAAAACTTTATGATGAACTGACATTAGAAAAAAGAAAAATACATCAAGACTTAGTCAATCATAAGTGTGGTATGGCCAAACTTGAAAAACAAGTAATTCACTTTAGGGAAAATGAACTCACATTTTCTGATGCAAAAGCCATTCTTAATAGGACAATATTTTTAAAAGATGCAGAAATAAAAATGTTAAGAACTGAGTGTGCTAAAGTGACATTGGCTAGAGATAATATTGAATTAACTGTTACCACATTGGAAATTGCATCTGATTGTACTAGAAGCATAGTTGAAAATCAGATGAATAAGAGAATAAAATCTGGGATAGGATACAAGACTTGTCCACCTCCTTATAGAGGAATTCCTTGTCCCCAAGGTATTGACCTTGCAGAATCAGGTTTACATGAATTCATCAACAAACCATTAGCTAAACCTGTAGAGAAAAGTGAACCTTCTGAGTGTGCTAAGAATGCCTCACTCTCTAACAAAAAGGTGCTCACTAATAACAAATCAGATGTACTAATCATTGAAGATTGGGTATCTGATGATGATGAAGAAGAGACTGTTTCTATCAAAGGAAACAAAGTAGGACCAATCAGTCATAAAAGAGTAGAGATTAAGGCTAAGGCTAAAGCTGTTTTGAAAACAGTTGAAAGTTGTGAAAAATGTAATAACAAACCTAGAGGTAGCCAAAGAAATTGGAACAATCTTAAGTCACAACAACTAGGTGATAATTTTGTTATGAACAATAAGGCTTGTTATTACTGTGGTAGCTTTAATCATCTTCATGCTTATTGTAACAACTGGGTTTCTGGGAGTAAATCAAAGTCTAAAACAAATGTTACTCACCCCAGAAAAAGTTTTGTTAAGTCTAACACCCCAAAAGTTAAACATACTGTTAGACAAAATAAGCCTGTTATTACAAAACCAACTGATAAGGGTGCAAGAAACACTTTCAAATATGTACCAAAAGTTGTGAATAGTCCTATTCAAAAGAAATATGTGGTCAAAACACAAGTTTGGAGACCAAAACCAAAAGGTCCTGCTAGACCAAATGGTACTGCCAAAATTGGTACTGATAGACCAAAGACCACAAAATGGATAAAAAGGGAAAATGCTGTTAAGTCCTCAGCATGTTGGATTTGGAAACCACTCCAATCAAAAGGTGCATCAAAAATCCTAAAAAGGTTTGATTTCATTGATGCAAGAGGCAAACCCAAGTCTGTCATGGCTTGGGTACCCCAAGGAAACTAATATGTTTATTCATGTGCATGAACATTCAACTGATAATGGTGATCAAGGATATGTGGATAGTGGATGTTCAAAGCACATGACAGGCAACATGTCTTTTCTCACAGACTTCAAAACATTTGATGGAGGATATGTTACCTTTGGGGGAGGAATAAAAGGAAAGATCACTGGTAAAGGTACTATATAAACCAGTAAATTAGATTTTAAAAATGTGTATTTTGTGAAAGAACTTCAGTTTAATCTCCTTAGTGTCTCACAAATGTGTGACAAAAAGAACAATATTCTATTTACTGACAATGAATGTATGGTTCTTTCTTCTGATTTTAAAATGCCTGATGAGAGTCAGATCCTTCTTAAAATCCCAAAAAGGAACAATATGTACAGTGTTGATTTAAAGAACATTGATCCTAAGGAGAGTTTAACTTGTTTGGTAGCAAAAGCCTCATTGGATGAATCTATGCTTTGGCATAAAAGGCTTGGTCATGTAAACTTTAAAACAATCAATACAATTGCTAAATATGATTTGGTAAGAGGTTTACCCAAAAAGATTTTTCAAAATGACCAAACCTGTGTTGATTGTCTTAAAGGCAAACAACATAGAGCTTCTTGTAAGCCCAAGACCCATAACTCAATTTCTCAGGCTTTATACATGCTTCATATGGATCTTTTTGGTCCTACTAATGTGAGTAGCTTGAATGAAAGAAATATTGTCTTGTTGTTACTGATGATTATAGCAGATTTTCTTGGGTTTTCTTTTTAAGATCTAAGCATGAAACAAGTGAGATTCTTAAATCTTATATAACTGAGGTAGAAAACCAATCTGATAAGAAAGTCAAAGTCATCAGATGTGACAATGGAACAGAGTTCAAGAATAGGGTTATGGATGACTTTTGCAAGGAAAAATGAATAAAAAGAGAATTTAGTGTAGCTAGAACCCCACAGCAAAATGGAGTAGCAGAAAGGAAGAATAGAACACTTATAGAGGCTGCTAGAACAATGTTAGTAGACTCTAAGTTGCCTATTTCATTTTGGGCTGAAGCAGTTGGTACTGCTTGTTATGTGCAGAACAGGGTTCTTGTGATAAAACCACATAGAAAGACACCTTATGAACTTTTCTTTGGTAGAACACCATCTTTAAGTTTTATGAGACCTTTTGGTTGTCATGTCACTATTCTCAATACCAAATATCATTTAGGCAAGTTTGAAGGAAAAGCTGATGAAGGCTATTTGATAGGGTATTCTTTGCAAAGTAAGGCCTATAGAGTGTATAATAGTTGCACTAGGCTAGTGGAAGAGAATCTTCACATAGAGTTTCAAGAGAAACTAACAAATGTGAAAGGAATTGGGCCAGATTGGATGTTTGATATTGATAGGCTTTCAGAATCTATGAATTATGTGCCTGTTTCAGGTACAAATACTAATGATAATGCAGGTTTTGAAGACAATGTTGAAACACCTAAAGATCAAGATTACATCTGGATGCCAATTTGGAAAGGGTTGGATTTATCTTCAAGTCAAGAAGAACCTTCAAATACAACAAATGAAGGTACTGAAGATGATCATGGAACTCAAGGTCAAGAGAATCAAGAAAGTAGTGCAAATGACAATGGTACTGCCAGTTCACAAATTGGTACTGCTGAGCCATTAAATGTTCAAATAGATGATTCTTTACCAGAAGAAGTGGGGATTGGCAATCTTCCATTTACCTATGAAGTTCCTACAACACATAACACAAGAATTCTCAAAGATCACTCAACTGATGATGTGATTGGTAGCATTGATTCTGGTGTTAGAACAAGATCTCAAGTTGGTTTATCTCAAGTCTTGACTTCAGACCAAGAAGGGTTTATCTCCTCTATTTATGAAGAAAAGAATCATGAAGTTGCCAACATATGCCTGTTTTCATGTTTTCTATCTCAGGCTGAACCCAAAAACATAAACAAAGCTTTAGATGATGCAAGTTGGGTTGAAGCAATGCAAGAAGAGCTTCTCCAATTCAAGCTTCAGAAGGTTTGGATATTGGTTGATTTGCCCAAAGGTCACAGGGCAATTGGAACCAAATGGGTGTTCAGAAACAAGAAAGATGAAAGGGGTATAGTGATCAGAAACAAAGCAAGATTGGTGGCCCAAGGATATACTCAAGAAGAAGGGGTAGATTATGAAGAGGTTTTTGCTCCAGTTGCAAGACTTGAAGCAATCAGGCTATTCTTGGCCTATGCTTCTTTCATAGGCTTCACTGTCTATCAAATGGATGTTAAGAGTGCATTTTTATATGGTGAAATTGGAGAAGAAGTGTATGTTTCTCAACCTCCAGGCTTCATTGATGTAGAATATCCAGATAAGGTGTATAGGGTTACCAAAGCTCTTTATGGTCTACACCAAGCTCCTAGGGCATGGTATGAAACATTGGCTTGCTATTTAGTAGAAAATGGATTCCAAAGAGGCAAGATTGATCCAACTTTGTTCATCAAAAGAACAAAGAAAGACATCTTGCTAGTGCAGATTTATGTTGATGACATTATCTTTGGATCTACAAACCAAGACTTGTGTGTAGAATTTGAAAAACTTATGCATAATAAGTTTGAAATGAGTTCCATGGGGGAACTTACTTTCTTTTTGGGTCTCCAAGTGAAACAATCTCAAGAAGGCATATTTATCAGCCAAGATAAGTATGTAGCAGAGATCCTAAGGAAATTTCAGTTTGCTGATTCTAAGGTTGCAAGTACACCAATGGATGCAGAAAAAGGGCTACTCAAGGATGCTGAGGGAGAAGATGTGGATTTGCACAATTATAGATCAATGATTGGGTCTTTGATGTACCTTACATCATCAAGACCAGATATCATGTTCTCAGTATGTGTATGTGCAAGGTTTCAAGTACATCCCAAAATTTCTCATCTCACAGCAGTCAAAAGAATCTTTAGATATCTCAAGGGTCAACCTAGGTTGGGTCTTTGGTATCCAAGGAAATCATCTTTTGAATTGGTGGCTTATTCTGATAGTGACTATGCTGGTGCAACTCTAGACAGAAAATCCACAACTGGTGGATGTCAATTTCTTGGTTGCAGACTCATCTCTTGGCAATGCAAGAAACAAACAATGGTGGCCAACTCTACAACTGAAGCAGAATATGTTGCTGGTGCAAGTTGTTGTGGGCAAGTTCTTTGGATCCAAAATCAAATGCTTGACTATGGGTACAATTTTCTTAACACCATTATTTATATTGACAATAGCAGTACTATATGTATTATTAAAAACCCAGTTCAACACTAAAAAACAAAGCACATTGAAATCAGACACCATTTCATAAGGGATTGCAATGAGAAAAGGTTAATACAAGTTGTTAAAATTGATTCTGAAAAGAATTATGCAGACCTTCTCACCAAAGCTTTTGATTTAGGTAGATTCAAATATCTTGTAGGAGGTATTGGAATGATTAATCTTTGAAAAACATGTGTTTTTGTACATAAAATTAACTGGTATTGGCTTTTAAACATGGTACTGCTAGTTAGTCAAAAGGTACTGTCAGTTCATAATTGGTCCTGCTAGTATAAAATTGCTATGTTTTGTTCATATTGATGCTTAAATGTTTAAAATGCTATAGATCAAGTTCTTTGCACTTTATTCTTTTGGTTTGCAACTAACACATTTCAGGTTGATAACAAAACAAGAGATCTTCCAAACAAAAAGGGGAAATAAAAGTTATTTACATCTCAGGGGAGGTAACAATCTCAGGGGAGGAAATAATAGCCCAGAATGGAAGATAAACCAATTTATGAAACAAAAAGACAAGAGCATACAAGATGATGCAAAGGTTGAAAAAGATAGGATTAGATCACATATTCAGAAGGGATGAAGCATTCCTAAAGGAGAAAGTTCTATCTAGATCAAACTAAGGAAAGTTTCAAAGCAAAGGCATGCTAATAGATGATTTCACTTGTTGAACCAATCATCCAAGATACACAGCATCATTGCCTTTTTAATTTCCTCCATCCAAGGAAATTGCACCATCTTTAGGCCAATATGGCTTTTGGTATTCAGTTCAACAAGTTTTTACAAACTTAAGAGTTGGCTAGTCCATAAGCAAATGGCTTTTGGTAAAGAAAAATCAAATCCGTTGATGGTTGATAGTTTACCAAAAACTATATGGTTTTTAACTAACCATACTTAACAGTAAATAGTTAACTAGTCCATAAGCAAACGGCTTTTGGTAAAGACAACTCAAATCCGTTGATAACTGATAGTTTGCTAAAAACTATAAGGGATTTTTGATAAAAATTTTTCAAAGGTACTGGTAGTTCAAATTTTGGTACTGCTAGAGTAAAATGGTACTGCTAGATAGCCGTTGAGCCTGTCAGAAAAAGTTTTAGCCGTTGGGCCTGGTAGTTAAAATTAGCCGTTGGGGTAGTTATGTAAATTACTGATGATTATATTATATTATATTACACATATAAAAGATCTTTTTAACCGCCTTTTCATTTACTTATTATAATCTTTCTTATTATCGGCTAAAAGTAATTCTCTCATATCATCTTTCATCAGTCCTTATCACAATTAACTTACACCTTTCATCTTCTACCAGTACCACCAACAAATCCCACCATCATAATCAAAATTTTCATTAACTTTCACCATGGAAGTTCTAACCTTTGTTAAACGTCACAATCAATTAGCATTTTTGGAAAAGTCTGAGGATAATGCCTCTTTTCATCAAATAGTGGACTTTTTAAATGATTCGTACATCAGGTATGCTTTACTAGTTAATCCCACTATTTATGAATCTCAAATTTTACAATTTTGGCAAACTGCTAAAGTTAAAACTTCTGAAAATGGGGAACAAAGGATTAAGGCCAAAGTGGATGGCAAACATTTGACTCTTACTGAGTCATCCATAAGAATACATCTTCATTTGGATGATTCAGATGGTATTAGTCAATTGCCAGATACTGAAATTTTTGAAAATTTGAAAAGAATGGGGTATCATGCTAATTCTACAAAACTCACTTTTCTTAAAAAGCATCTTACTCCACAATGGATATTTTTGATCCATACAATCCTTCATTGTTTGAGCCAGAAGAAAACCTCTTGGGAGCAATTTAGTGGAAACATGGCTTCTGCTCTCATCTGCTTGGCTACAAACAGAAAATACAATTTTTCCAAACATATTTTTGAAGGATTGACTAAAAATGTGGATAGTGAAACAAATTTTTTGATGTATCCAAGATTTATTTCATCCATCATTGCAAAATCAAAACATTTGTTGCTTCCCCCACACTCACTTTATGAAACACCAAAACTTTCTCACAAAGTATTTTCAAACATGAGAATTGGTTTCAGAGGGGAAGAAATACCACTATTTGATGAAATGTTACCACAATATCCTGAAGAACCAATACGATCATCTGAATCACCATCATCAAGTTCTTCAACTGGTTACATCTCACCAACACATCAAACATCACCAATCCCATCTCCAGTACCATCTGCAACACCACCAACATCATCACATCATGTAACACCACCCCAATCTCCTCAAACAGTGCAAGAACTAAAAGAGAAGGTGAAGTTCTTAGAAGATGCTCTTAAAAGACAGAACACCAAATTTTCTGAGATCAACATCAAGTTAGTAAAGAGGGTAAAGAAATTGGAGGTTGAAGTGAAGAAGCTAAAGGGTAAAAGATCTTCAAAGGTTGTTTTATCTAGTTCTTCAAGATCAGATGTTGAAAGGTTGGGTCACTCTTCCAAAAAGGGGAGGATGGATAGGTCTGAAGATGAAGAGGAGGCTCAATTTGAATTCCATGAAGGAACTCAGGTTTATGATGAAGAGCCTGCTGGTGCAGAGCAAGAGCCTGCCAGTTCACAAGAGCCTGCTAGGATTGAGAGGCTATTGGCAATGGACTACAAAGGTACTGCTGATCATGTGTACAAAAGAAAGAGGGACTTAGAGCCTCAAGGAAATTTGTTTGTTCAAGGGAGGATTTTTATTGCTGATGAGCAATCTACTGCTCCATCTCAAGAACCAACTCCAAAGGATAAGGGCAAGAGCATTATGGTTGAAGATGAACCTAAGCCCAAGAAGTTGAAGAGAACAGTGCAAGTTCAGATGGCTAGAGATGAAGAAGAGGCCAAAAGGATTCATGAAGAAGAACTGCAGAAAGCATTTGAAGCTTCAAGACTGCTAACAGAGATGAAAGAGCAAAAAGATGCTGCTCAGACTCTTCTTGAAACTCAAATTGCTCAAGAAACCTTTGATGCACAGATGCAATGGATTATTGCTAATGATCCAATTGTGAAAGGTCAAGCAGCAATAATAGTGAATGACAAGAATCTTAATTCTGATGAGAAAACAGCAGAGCTTGAATCTTTTATCAACAAAAAGTATAAAGAAGCAGCTCTGGCTGATATTTTTGAAAAGATGAAAGAAAGTCAGAAAAGAGGTTTTAAGGTGGGCAAATCTCAGAAAGATCAAGTAACTTTTATGAAGAGATTTCTAAAAGGTCAAGCAAATTGGACTGATTATCAACTGAAGAAGAAATCTGCTGATGAAATCTACTTCCTGTATCTACAAGCCTACAAAAGTCTTTACTACAAAATTCCATCTGATGCAAAGCCCTCAATGAAAAAGAAAGATGCTCAACAGAAGAAAGAAGAAGCAAAATTGGATTCAGAGCAAGTAAGTAAGATGTTAATTACTTTGCCAACTATCATACATGTTGATCCAATTAGGTCTAGACGCCCTATTATTGATTGGGAGATTAACCATGATAGATTAGGAAAGTCATGGAAAATAACAAGGGTTGGGGGTCAGACTGCTATTTTCAAAAACTTTGAAAATCTAGTAAGAGCATGTGACAGAGCAGACTTAGAAGAATTGTGGAATCTAGTTCAAATTAGGCTAGACACAAATTCTAGTACTGATGTTAAGGAACAGGAACTATGGGTAGAATTCAATAGGATGTATGATCCTAGTCCAAAAGATGTTCATTGGAAGTTTCCATATCATGATCCTTCAACAACATGGGAATTTCTAAGCCTTAGCAGTATTCATCATCTTTACACACAAAGTGGGATTGAACTCTTTATGCTGGCTGAGAAAGAGTATCCACTTAGTTATGAAGTTCTTACAACTATGATCTCCAAAAGATTAAGATGTGACAAAGATGAAGAAAATTCAGAAGTTGTTCAAAGTTTGCTGAGGAGCATATTTGAGCAATGTGAAAGAAAAAGGAAGAACAGAGAGTAAAGGTTTTTGGAAGAGTTCCCTCAAATCCTCAAGGTATGTATTTTATTCATCAGAAACTTGTGTATTTTAAAGGAAATAACAAGTTTAGGGGAGGATTGTTGGGAATAAAATGTTCAAGTCAAAGAGCCTGCCAGACAAGCCAAGAGCCTGCTAGTTGATTTTGAAGAATATGAATATGTACTAACAGTACCTTCTGGGTAAGAAGGTACTGCTAGTTGATAAAGGTCCTGCCAAGATTTATGTCAAGTTGATAGATATTTGTTTGTAGATATTTGTTGAATTATTAGTCTTTTTACATTGTAACACGCTTAGTAGAAGTAGTTTAGTCTTCTGTGATATGCAGAAGAATATAACAGAGTTGTTACATTGGTAGTTGTATTTAATTGTAGGCTAGAATAGTCAAAGTATCTTATTATATTCAACAACTTGACAACTTGTAATAAGGGTACCTTATACTATGAAAGGATCCCTTAGTCACCACCTTGTGTGTATGCACCTCTTCAACTAAATAACCAAAACAGAACATCTCTCTAGTAACTTAGTTACTCATTTCACAAATCCTTTTACAATCAAAGATTCAAGATTACTTTGTAATCCTGGTGATAGTTAGATCATCCGTATTATTTCATCAATAATATTGAATCGTTTTGTGTTACTAAAGTTGTGTTCTTTGTTCATTAATACTCACGTTTACATAACTCATCACCTTTGTGTTCTTTTAAGTGTGTTGTAGTAGATTCCGCATACTAAACACATTCATACATAAATATCCCAAACACGTTACTAAGATTCACATCCCAAGTGTTTGCACAATCCTTCCACAAAATTTGAGCAAACCACACAGACCAAACGTGTAATTTTTTCTTAATTTTATAAACTATCGTTAAGTTCAGGACCAACACTTATACTTTTTAGTTTTTACTGCTTCATTATATTTAGAGTAAATTACACAGATCGTCCTTGTGGTTTGTTCAAAATTGAATCTACCGTCTCTGAGAGTTTCAATTTGCGTTCACCATCCTTAACTTCCGTTAATATAGTCCGTTAAATCCCCTCATGTGCATGGCACATGAGGGTAAAACCATCGTTTCCATCCTTTTATACTTTTGAGGTTTTTTTATTGTATTATTTTTCTTAAGCGCTACCTTTTTTTATTGTATTATTATTTTCATTATAAAATAGTTTTATTTAATTCACAAACTATAACATTATATTCTTGAGTTTTCTTAGTAAATAAAAGTAAAGTAATAGAAAGTAAGCATTTTCAGCTCACTTTTGAGATGAAACACTTTACTTTAAAAATCAATCAAATTAAACTATTTTTCACTCATTTTCCTTTTCCTTTCGTCTTTAAGTGAAACTCAAAAACATAATTTTTTTTATTACTTTTCATTTTCTTTCCTTTTATTCATTAATCGAGACTCGAGAACGTGTAAATCGTATGTGGTCACGTAGGATTCCCAACTACATGTTAATTATTCCAACTCAATTATATCTGGTTCTCATTTGTACACCTACCTCATACCCCACTAAAATTAAACATCAAAATTACACAAAGTTATAAATACAAATTGCAAGTCTAGTATAGGTTCTCAAAAACTCAAGTCTCTAATATGATGGAGTATTGTCAAAACAGTTTCGGTACTCAAATTTCAAGTAACAAGTTCTCACATTCCTTAAAAATCAAAGTAAATCAGAAAAATTAAAACATGAATTGAAAATAAATTCAACCAGCAATCGAGTGAGGGTATGGTACTAAGCTTGAAAAAGACGATGACTAGTGGTGAGAATGTAGACGACACGTTGGCGATCGTGGTGGTCGGATATGGTGTACACAGTACACAACATACACCCTCAAATCTATACACGTTATATACGTGTACATACACAATCGCAGCACTATCGGAGCTCGGATATGGTATGGCCCGAAAGGTTGTCGGCGGGTGGCAGTAGAAAGGTGGTTAAATACTTAAATTTACTCTTAGGCTTAAGCCCACAGTAAGGCAACTCAATCCCTCCATTTTTCTCTGCCACCACTAGTACAATCGACACTACTGGCGTCGACTATTTTTCAACCGTGCCGACGTCATGACGTCGGCACCATACCTTATCGACGTCACGTCGTCGGCACGAATA
>CP139505.1:352143778-352163258 GCA_021014915.2 Artemisia tridentata subsp. tridentata
AGTCTTCTTCCAAGGCTATGGTAGCTGTAGATGGAGCTGGATTTGATTGGAGCTTCATGGAGGAAGAAGAGGAACCAGCTAACTTGGGTTTGATGGCTTTCTCAGACACTGAGGTCTATACACCTGAAAAATGTTCAAACTCTTGTCGTGCTTTAAAAGATTATGAAAATGTTAAGAAACAGTATGATGATCTTAGAGTTGAATTTAATCAAATAAGTTTTAGTCTGTCAAATCATAAAAGAGGATTAGCTGTTTTGGAAGAACAAATTGTGTTTTATAAACAGAATGAGTCAAACTTTTCTGATGAGATAGGTATTTTAAAGAGGGAATTGCAAATAAAAGATAATAAAATGAGTGGACTTGTATATGAACTAGAGAAGCTTAAAAAGGAAAAAGAAAACATCCAGTTAAGTGTAGACACTCTTGAATATACTTCAAACGGAGTTAAGAAGATTGTAGAGAGTCAAATACTTAACAAAGCTAAATCTGGTTTAGGTTATAAGTCAGTTGCACCCCCTTTTAGAGGAATGTTTGCTCCACCAGGAATTAATTTAGCTCATACTGGTTTAGATGAGTTTAAGGATATGGATTTTCCTGGATATGGTGTTAAGGTTAGTGAGAATCCTGTTAAATTTGTTAAGGCAGAAGATTCTTTTGTGAGTGCTAGTGATAAATCTCTTTCTGAGGAAAAGATGTCCTCTGATAGGAACTCAGATGCACCAACTATTGAGGAGTGGACATCTGATGATGAGAATATAGAGGTTAAGGATAAACCTAATGTTGATAAGGTAGAAGTTAAACATGCTCCTAAAGTGGTTAAGACTGAAAACATAAAACCAGTTAGGAAAAATGTTAGATATGCTGAGATGTATAGGACTAAGAACAGATCATCAAGTTCTGAGAGTAGTCATAGGAACTGGAATCACTCAAAAGCTAATAAAATGAATGATAAGTTTGTTATGATTAGAAAAGTATGTTTTGTTTGTGGAAGTTTTGATCATATGGCTGCTTATTGTGATTCTAACCCATGGAAAAAGAGGGTTACTGGGAATGCAAGGGTGAACAGGAATAACAATGCTAGGGTAACTCAAAATAGTCCAACTAGATTGACAAACCCTAATGCAAATCATAAGATGTCACCTAAAGCTGTTATGTTAAAGTCTGGCATCAAAACAGTTTCAACTGCTAGTCAAAATAAGTGGTTTAATAACAAGAAAACTATTGCTAGTGCAAAACAATTTTCAAATCATGCACAAACAGTTAAAAGGCATTTTTATCAGAAAACAGCAATGACTAATCAGAAGTGGGTGCCTAAGATTAAACAAGCAGTTCCAACTGCTAGGTCAGCAGTTCCAACTGCTAGACCAGCAAATCCTACTGCTAGGCACTTAAATGTTAAGGGAAAAAGGGGCAATGCTGTCAAGGCCTCAGCACATTGGGTTAAAAATTCTACCAAACCCAATGGTGCATCAAAGACCTCAAACAAGTTTTCTCATCTTGATACACAAGGCAGATCCAAACCAGTGATGGTTTGGATCCCCAAAAGAAACTAACACCTTTATTTTGTGTGCAGGAACATCCCTCAAATGGTAAAGAAGATAGAGGATATTCAAACAGTGGATGTTCAAAGAACATGACAGGAAACATGTCATATCTTTCAGACTTTATTGCTCTGGATGGAGGACCAGTTGTCTTTGGTGGTGGTGTTGGAGGAAGAATTACTGGTAAAGGGGTAATTAAAACTGGTAACCTTGATTTTGAAAATGTGTATTATGTACCAGAACTTAAGTACAATCTTTTCAGTGTATCACAAATTTGTGATAAACTGAACAAAGTTTTATTTACTGATACTGATTGTCTTATACTTTCTCCTGATTTCAATCTACCTGATGAAAGTTAAGTATTGCTTAAAATCCCTAGAAAGGATAATACATACAGTGTTGAGATGAATAAACTAGTTCCTAAGGTTGGACTTACTTGTCTTGTTGCAAAAGCCACATTGGAAGAATCAATGTTATGGCACAGGAGGCTTGGTCATGTTAATTTTAAACCATTAACAATATTGCTAAACATGGGTTGGTAAGAGGTTTACTAAACAAATTTTTTCTCAATGACCAAAATTGTGTTTCTTGCCTTAAGGGTAAGCAACACAGAGCCTCATGTAAGCCAAAGACCCAAAACTCTATTTCTCAAGCTTTATATATGTTGCATATGGACTTGTTTGGTCCTACTTTTGTGAATAGCTTGAACTTTAAGAGATACTGCCTTGTTGTCACTGATGATTATAGTAGGTTTTCTTGGGTATTCTTTATGAAAACTAAGGATGAGACAAGTGAAATACATAAGACCTTCATTGTTGAAGTAGAAAACCTAGTTGATAAGAAGGTTAAAATAATCAGATGTGACAATGGGACTGAATTTAAGAATAGAGTGATAGATGAATTTTGCAGAGAAAAAGGTATTAAGAGGGAGTTTAGTGTAGCTAGAACCCCACAGCAAAATGGTGTAGCTGAGAGAAAGAATAGGACTCTTATAGAGGCTGCTAGGACAATGTTAGCTGACTCTAAGCTACCAGTTTCATTTTGGGCTGAAGCAGTTAGCACTGCTTGCTATGTATTGAATAGGGTTTTAGTTGTGCAACCTCACAATAAGACTGCTTATGAGCTTCTTAGAGGTAGAACCCCTGCTTTAAGCTTCATGAGACCTTTTGGTTGTCATGTTACTATCCTTAATACCAAAGACCAACTAGGAAAGTTTGATGGGAAATCTGAGGAAGGTTTCTTTGTTGGTTATTCTCTGCACACTAAGACTTTTAGGGTGTACAATACAAGCACCAAGCATGTAGAAGAAAATCTGCACATAGAATTTTTGGAGAATAAACCAAATGTTGCAGGTGTAGGTCCAGATTGGATCTTTGATATTGACAGTCTTTCAGATTCCATGAATTATGTACCTGTTACAGGTACAAATACTAACAATGATGCAGGTTCAGAGGAGGAAGATGATGATTGCATTTTCATACCTTTCATGGAAGAAAGTCCTGTGAATGAGTCTTCTACAAAGAAAGATGATATTCCTTCATCAAGTGGTGTAGACAATGAGAAAGATGTTGCTGAAACAAGTGGTCAGAATGGTAAAGAAGCTGAAAATCCAACGAGCAGTACCAATGGAGTTAGTACTGCTCAGCCACAAGTTACAACTGCTGAGCAAAATAGTGATGCTGTTGGACCAAGTCAACCTCATCTTGATTCACCAGTTGATACTGCTTCTCAAGCTGATGAGTTTGATTTCTTTGGAGATGGTCTGCAAAACATGCCTACCAGCTATGCAGCTCCTTCTACTCCCCATACTATTGTACATAGGAATCATCCACTTACCAATATCATAGGAGATGTACAATCTGGAGTCAAGACCAGAAGGCAAATTAAAGACCCAGATCATCATGGATTTCTCAGTGTGGTTTATGAAGAGAAACATCATGAAGATGAGCATGAGTGTATGTTTGTATGTTTTCTATCTCAGGTTGAACCCAAGAATGTGTTAAAGGCTTTAGAATCATCAAGTTGGGTTGAAGCTATGCAAGAAGAGCTACTTCAATTCAAGATTCAGAATGTATGGGTTCTGGTTGATCTCCCAAAGGGAATGAGAGTGATTGGTACAAAGTGGGTATTCAGGAACAAGAAGGATGAGAGGGGCATTGTGATAAAGAACAAAGCAAGATTGGTTGCTCAAGGCTATACTCAGGAGGAGGGTATAGATTATGAGGAAGTTTTTGCTCCAGTTGCCAGGATTGAAGCAATAAGATTATTTCTTGCTTATGCTTCATTTATGGGGTTTATGGTCTATCAAATGGATGTAAAAAGTGCCTTTCTGTATGGTACTATTGATGAAGAGGTTTATGTTTCACAACCTCCAGGTTTTATAGACCAAGAGCATCCTGACAAGGTTTATAAGGTGGTGAAAGCTCTATATGGATTGCATCAGGCTCCAAGAGCTTGGTATGAAACTCTTGCTAAATATCTTCTGAAGAATGGGTTTCATAGAGGGAAAATTGATCAAACTCTTTTTATTAAAAAGGACAAGGGTGATATTCTACTGGTACAAGTCTATGTAGATGACATCATTTTTGGTTCTACAAAGAAACAGATGTGTAAGGAGTTTGAAAAGCTGATGAAAGACCAATTTCAGATAAGTTCTATGGGAGAGCTTACCTTCTTTCTAGGTCTTCAAGTACAGCAAAAGTCAGATGGTATATTTATCTCTCAGGATAAATATGTTGGTGAAATATTAAGGAAATTTCAATTCACAGATGCCAAGGTTGCTAGCACACCAATTGACAAGGAGACACATTTGTTATTAAAGGATCACAGTGGTGAAGATGTGGATGTGCACATGTATAGATCTATGATTGGGTCTCTGATGTACCTTACATCATCTAGGCCTGACATTATGTTTGCTGTTTGTGCCTGTGCAAGATTCCAAGTAAATCCTAAGATGTCTCATCTCACAGTAGTAAAAATAATCTTCAGATACCTTAAGGGTCAGCCTAACTTGGGGCTATGGTATCCTAAAGAGTCTGCATTTGATCTTGTTGCATTCTCTGATTCTGATTATGCTGGTGCTAGCATGGATAGAAAGTCTACAACAGGTGGTTGTCAGTTCTTAGGGCGAAGATTAATCTCTTGGCAGTGTAAGAAGCAGACTATGGTGGCCACATCTACTACTGAAGCAGAATATGTGGCAGCTGCAAATTGTTGTGCTCAAGTTCTATGGATTCAAAACCAGATGCTTGATTATGGGTACAATTTCTTAAACACAATTATACATATAGACAATAACAGTACAATGTGTATCATTAAGAATCCAGTTCAACATTCAAAAACTAAACATATTGAAATTAGACATCATTTTATAAGAGACTGTGCTGAAAAGAAGTTAATACAAGTTGTTAAAATACACACTGATGACAACTTTGCTGATCTCTTAACAAAAGGTTTTGATGTAAGCAGATTTCAGTACTTGGTAACAGGTATTGGAATGCTTAATCCTTCAAAAGATTAATGTCTAAATGTTTTTGGTTTTTGTACTGTTCGTTGTGCTATTTGTATAGTTGAGACTGCTTGATAATTTTTAGTACTGCTTGTGAATTTGTTAGTCAATTGTGATAACTGTTAAAAGAGAATATTGTGTATTGTGTTTTCTTTGGTTTTGGACTAACATTTCAGGTTAAGAAAAAGCTTTTTGCTTTGGATTGTGCGTTGAAAAGTATGGTGATTTGGATTGTCAAGTGTGAATGCTTGTCACACAACAAATGGTAATTGATTCACCATGTCTAATCAACATAAGAATCAACTAGTCCAGATCAAACGGTTTCTGGTAAAGACTACTCAAATCCGTTTATGGTTGACAGTTTACCAAAAACTGGTTGGTTATCAACTCACCAAATCTAAGTGTGAAGAGTTGGCTAGTCCATAGCAAACGGCTATTGGTAAAGACAAGTCAAATCCGTTCATAGCTGATAGTTTGCTAAAAACTATAAGTGGACAAAAACTGTTTTCGAATCCACATTAAACTTAAAATTTGTTTTTATCTCTGAAAACATTTTGCTAACAGTTAGTACTGCTGGGGTTAACAGTTTGAACTGCTGGCTTCACCAGTTTGTACTGATTGTTCAAAACTTAGTTCCTACTGAGTTTATGCTCTGTGATACACCTCTCTCAGAAGGTAATACATCTGGAAGTGTTGAGAGCAGTTTGAAACTAAACAACTGAATTGATGGTAACTTGTACAAATAGTCATATTGAATGCTGAGCTTGGATAACATATGTTCTAGTTCATCTGATGGTGAAGATTCTTCCAAACATGGGAGGATTAAAGTTTGCTCTAGTTGCTGTTAAATATGATTGATGATTATAAAATTCAGGGGAGGAATTAAGAGTCAGAGATGATGAATTATAAAGAAGTGCATAAAAAGTCTATTCATTAAAGATGATTCATTACATACGAGCTTCACATATGAAAAACCAACAAAACCTACACAACACAAACACAACACAACTATTCAAGTTTTCCTTTTCCTTTTCCTTTTCCTTTTTCTTGGATATCCGGCATGGTTTTGCTGCGGGCTCCTCTGCTACCCATGACGTCAGACACCTTCTTGCAAGGGAGTGCCAGTACTACTGTTCTTGGTTTTGGAACTTGCTTCTTCTCAGGAACAGGGATTCTTTTCATTGATGATGCAGCTTTTTCAAATTCTTTTGTTAATAAGACTGATAGTTTTTGAAGATCATCATCGTCAGACGAGTCAGAAGAGGAGGATGAATCATCCACATATGGTGGAAGTTCATCTCTTGAAGGTTCTTCAGATGAGGTTATTTCAGCCTTTTTCTTTGAAAGATTAACTCTTGAAGTTGAAGAATAGTTTGGTGGAAAATAGTTTTTCCAACCTGAACTTCCAGAATCTGAAGAAGAGTCGGATGAGATTTCTATAATGTTTGGTGGAGAAGAATTCATTGTGATTGAAAAGTTAAAGATTTGTGTTGAAGATTTTGTGTGGATATGTGAGTTTTTATAGAGTTAATGAAGGTTTAATGACATTCAATGCGTGGTTGATATGAGGAATTAACTCTTGGGTTGGTATAAGGAATTAATTCTTTGATGGGATTAAATTAATTTTGGTAATTTTTGAAGAGTTGACCAAAAAGAGTATGATATGTGAAGATAATTCCCAAAGTGTTTCGAGTTTAAAGATAAGTGTTTGAAAGAATCCACCCCATCAACTTAATCAGAAGTTTAATTCAAGAAACTTATTGATTTGCATCGAAATCATAAGTTTAGGGGAGGATTGTTGGGAATTAAACTTAAGCAGTTAGTACGGTTGAAGAATACAAGAACAGTTAGGACTGCTGATGGAAGAACAGTTAGGACTGCTGATGGAAGAACAGTTAGGACTGCTTAAGAGATCAAGGTGAAACCGTGTGAAGATAAATATAGAAAAGATATGGTATATATCTTATTTGTATAGAATGATTCGGTTAGATGTTTTACTTGTATAGGACTCTTTGCATTATAAAAAGAGATCCTTAGATTAGGGTTTAGATATATCGAATACATCTAATACCGAATATCTAATATCCTTCATACAAATTATCAAGTGTTCTTCACGTTCATAATTGTAATCGTTTGATATATATTGAAGTGATTGTTTGGTTGATATCGTTTGTGTTCTTATTGTCTTACTTAATCAATCACCAAACACAAACTCATATTCTTCTAAGTACTTGGTAGTAAATTCCGCGTGCTATCAAGTATATACTCAAAGTATCCCCAACACAACGTGTGTGTTTAGATCCGGTCAAGTGGTATCAGAGAGGAAAGATGGTCCAAAGAGAATTGCTATGAAGGTTGATATCCAAAAATCCTATGACACAGTCAATTGGAAGTTTTTTGAAGCTGTTCTTAATGGTTTTGGTTTTCATGAGAATATGGTTAATTGGATACTTAAATGTGTTACTAATACTTCTTTTTCTATAAGTGTGAATGGTGAGAACTGTGGTTTTTTCAAAGGGGGTAGAGGGTTGAGGCAAGGTGATCCAATGTCACCTTACCTATTTACTCTTGTGATGGAGATACTCACTATTATTGTTCACAACAAAGTAGAAAACAACAGTTCTTTTCAATACCATTTTGGGTGCAGAAGAATGAAGTTGACCCATGTATGCTTTGCTGATGATCTTTTGATGTTTTGTCATGGTGATATTGGATCTGTAAGTGTTCTTAAAGAAGCTATCACTGAGTTTGGAGCAATTTCAGGGCTTCTCCCCAATTATGCTAAGAGTACCATCATTTTTGGGAATCTAAAAGAAGAAGAAAAGCAACAAATTTTAGAGGAGGTGCCTTTTAAAGTTGATAGTCTTCCAGTTAAGTATCTAGGTGTTCCATTATCATCCAAGAGATTGGGTGTTAAAGAATGCAAAGTCCTTATTGATAAAATCAAGAGCAGAGTATGCAATTGGAAGAACAAATGTTTATCTTATGCTGGGAGGTTGCAGTTGATTGCTTCTATATTGGAATCTATCCATGTGTATTGGTCTTCAGTGTTCTTACTCCCCCAAATAGTCATTAAGGATATTAATAAGCTGCTCAAAGATTTTTTATGGAATCAAGGAGAGGAGTCTAGAGGTAAAGCAATGGTGGCATGGAAGATTATCTGTAAGCCTAAATGTCAAGGTGGTTTGGGTCTTAAAAACCTGAGCATTTGGAACAGGGAAATGATTATAAAACACCTTTGGCATGTAGCCACTGATAGGGAATCCATTTGGGTAAAGTGGGTCAATACAGAAAAACTTAAAGGAAGAAGTATATGGGAAATCAATGAAGAAACCACAGATAGTTGGGGCTGGAAAAACTTGTTAAGACTCAGGAATGAGGCTAGAAGCTTTATGATTAAGAAAATGGGTAATGGTGCTAACAAATCCGTGGTTTTTGATAATTGGAGTCCAATTGGTATCCTACAATCATTCATTACCTATAGGGATCTGTATAATGCTAGATTAGAAGCTAATGTTGTGGTCAGGGACATTGTCAGGAATGGTGTGTGTACTTGGCCTACTGAATGGATGTCTAAATACCCAGTATTATACCAAGTTCAAAATGTGGTTCTTAATGAAAGTGAAAGTGATAAACTGGTGTGGAGGAATGGAAAGGGTAAGGAGGGCAAGTTCAGTGTGAAGCAGACCTGTATTGATCTTAATGTGGAAGAAGAGACAGTTAAATGGAGCAAATTAGTGTGGTTTTCTCAAAACATACCAAAGCATGCCTTTATTCTATGGCTGGCCATTCAAAATAAGCTGACTACTCAGGATAAAATCAGAAGTTGGGGTTCATATGAGATGATGGTATGTACCTTGTGCTATTCTGACATTGATTCTCATTAGCATTTATTTTTTAAGTGCAAATATGCAGAGCAGTTTTGGATTAAAGTCAAAGAGAAATTAGGTATGCAGTGTGATGTGATGGAATGGAATAAGTTAGTCAATTGGTGTGCAGAGTTATACAATGGTAATTCTATTGGAAGTGTGGTTAGAAGGATTAGATTGGCTGCAAGTGTATACTATATTTGGCAAGAAAGGAATTGGAGGATGTTTAAAGGAATTCAAAGAAGTACTGATGAGTTGCTTAGTCAATTCTATGAAACAGTCAAACTGAGACTTCTAAGCTTGAAAGTCAAACCTTCTATTGCTGTTTTCAAAGTCCAAAATGAATGGAACATCACCCTAGACATTATTGGCAAAACTACTTTTGCTAAAGCTGATGTTAAGGGGTGTTTGGATCAAGGTGGTATAGCAGATGGCTAGTACCTAGAGCATGATTGAGTGAAACAGTCTACTGGCTAAACTTAAGCATGAGGTGAATCTATGCTTTGGAGTTGCTTTGGACTGTGATATCAAGCATTGCTCTAAATGTAGTTTCCTGCTGAATTGGTTCAAACAGTTGTGCAGAAGAATGTTTTTAAAGTCTGCAAGTATGGTTAAGTCCATTATCTTTATCTCTGCAGAATTTGCAGAAATAAGGATTGTTTTATCTCACATAAGTAGATGTCCTTGTAACTTGGTGTTTAGTCTGTTATAACTAGATGGTGCATTGCTGTTTGACATTTGGCCTTGGGAGGAAATGTTGAGCAATTGTGGACTGTTTGGTTATGCAGTTCTAAGTACCATAAAGTAGGTTTCCTATTTGGAAGGGTATGTGAGATAAGGTGGGGGAGTGTGTGGAGCATGGAATAGTGAGGAGTAAAAGATGAACCCACTTGGTCCATGCTATGCACTGCCCATAGGAGGTTAGGTTGGTCCTCCCTCAAGGAGTGTGTTCCCAACTTAGTGAAGCCATTGTAGTAGATGGAAATGTAGCTCAGTTGGTATAGCCCTTGACTTGGAGGGGTTATGGGTTCCTAGTGATGCCTTCCATCTTTCTTGTCTTGGTCATTGTGGTTGCAGGTTGAATGGCTTTGATGGGGAGATGTGAGGGAAATGTAGCTAGATGGTTATTGGTGCTTTAAAGGTGAATTGAAAAGATGCAGTTCTAATGCAAGCTAGGATAGTTTGCCTGCATTCTATTGAGAGTTATGATTGTTTTGAAGCCTTGGAATGTCATCTGAGTTAGCAGTTAGATTGAATATATCTCTTGTATTTTTGAGTTGTATTGAGATAGAGATTAGGCATGTCTAATCCTCTGTTGTCATTGATGTATTGTGCTATTGTGTTTTAATAAAATATATTCACCTTTTGCACACAAAAAAAATGAATGGCAGGGTGGTTGTTAAACTAATTTATATATTAGTGTAATTTTTTAAAATAATAAAAATAATCAATTTTACAAACATATTTCACTAAGTACCTAACTTTTATCCAAAAAACCAAATTACCCATGAAACTAGCCCTTGCTAGTTTTTCTATAAAAAAATCGCAAGTTTGAAAATTAGCAAGGTCAACCTTGCAAACGTTGCTAGTTTTCCAAAAAAAATAGCAAGATGAACTTTGCTAGTTTTCTAAAAACTACCAAGATGAACCTTGCGATTTTTTTTTTTTTTAAATTAGCAAGGCCTTGAGATTTGTTTTAAAAAAATCGCAAGATTACAGATTAACCTTGCGATTTTTTAAAAATCCGCAAAATGTAACAAATCCTTATTAGTTTCATGGGTAGTTTGACTTTTGGATAAAAATTGTGTATTTGTTGAATTACCTTTGTAAAATTGGTTATTTTTGTCAATTTTCCTTTTTTTTCCAGTTTATGATTTTTCATATTCAAATGGTGACAAATTAACATTGTACTTACATAAATTTATTTATGTGGCAACTAATTTTGCTTCACGCTATGAGAAAAGTTTAATATGGATCACAAATTTTAAAGATCCAATGAATAAATCCTAACCAGTCATTTTTTTATTTTATTTTATTTTTATTTTTAGACCAAAAAAAAATTCGGTCAATTTGTGGAAATTAAATGAATTAATTTTAAGAAAAAGTCATAATACGCGTGTTTAACTTTTATTATTTCTCTTTAATGGATTAGTGTTTAGTTGCAGGACTTTTTCTTCAAATAGTGATGTCCAATTACATATTTTGGACCACCGCGGGCTTTTTTTTCCTTCAAAATATCTAACATTTTATACTTGTTTGAAAAATGTTAATAGTCTTGGTTCATCAAATGGTTCGTTTTAACACCATAGTTTCTATATTTTGTTAAAAGAATTCCTCACTCCGTCCAAAATTATATGTCCACTTTCATATTTCACAAAGTTTAAGAAAAGTTGACCTCTTACAACATTAACCAATAAAATTTCATTCCCACCCACTTAAATGCATTTTGATTGGTTGAAATTGAAATTAGACATTAATTTCGGGACAATCAAAAATTGCAAAGTTGACTTATATTTTGGGACGGAGGGAGTAGAACATACACATAGTTGTATCAAAAACACAGTCAATTACTCCGTATAAGTCGAGTGCGTGTGACGAATTTGAAGAAAAATGAATAGAAGCTAAAGGTGGTTGGAGTGTATCGTCTAAGCAATGATATTTATTAGGGTTCGATCTTAACTCTCTGCAAAAATGCCGGAGGTTCTTTGTAAGCAGTCTCTCTACTTTCGGGTAAGGGTATGATTATTTACATCTCGCCTCCTCCATACATTACGGGATTAGGTTAATGTTGCGTTGCTAATTGTACGAAAATGCATCTAACTTGCCACATTTTATAGTTTTATGTTGCCAATTGTTTTTTTTCTACTTCGATGTAGTGACTACTGAATTCGGTTTTTTCGTGTATCAGTTGACCAACTCCTTAATAGGTTAAAGGTTATTTTATATATTTTAGGGTGTGTTTGGTATGCTGTCATGAATCACAATGGGTATGAGTTTGATAGTAGTGGTGGGCCCCACAAATATGAAAGATCCATACCTTATCCTTTCGAGGTATATGGAGTATGAAACATATCTATCATTCATTCCCATATATAAAAGATTTACATCTTAAACAAACACATGATTAGAATGAATATTCATTCCCTGATTCTCATTCCGGGATACCAAACGCACCCTTACATTTTTTTGGCCATGTCACTTGATATATATAACCACCTCACACGCACAAAACCCATTTCCAAACACCCCCTTTACCACCATAGTAGCCGCCACCACCGCCCTTCAAATTATTTTATTCAATCCATTTTTTTGAACATGTTCAATATATTTGATTGAGATAATTTGTGATCTTTTTAAAGAGAAAGGCTAAATGCTCAAAAGTGCAACAAATCATTTTCAAGATCCAAACTACGCACCAATTAAGCAATAACACGAGGAAGAATTTGTGATATACACAACAAAATAATTTTCAATGCATTCTAGATTATATGGGATTTTCCACATTAATTTTCGGGGGTAAGTACATACTTTTAAAATCCTTATCAATTTGGTCACAATTTCAACACAAGTCATTTGGACACTCTCGATGAAGCGACTCGAAAAATAACATATTGTGTACTAAATTCCCTGAAGGGCTGAAGGCTATAACAAACATGAACTACTATACAAGCTTGACAAGTCAGATTTTCCAAGTGTTAATTGGATTAGGTAAAAAGATGGAGTAATATACAAGGGGGTTTATCAAAGGGGGTGTTTGTTTTGTTTCACCACCATAGTAGCCACGAGTCACCACCACCACCATTCTCAATCTATAGACTAGAATTGGATTGGTTTATCGTTTGTTTTGTTTTATTGACAAAAAATAAGTTTTTATGCCTACATGGAAAAAACATATGCCACATAGGGTGTGTTTGGCACCAAGCATTTGTAAGCGTTTTGGAGCAACTCACGACAAGTGGCTAGCGGCTTACATTATATGTTTGTTTGGAAACAAGCAACTAGCGGTTGAATCGTGTGTAACCGCTCTCATTCAAAACACTTCATCAAAAAGCATTTAGATCTAGCCGCTGGCGTTTTGGCTCTTAAATTACATATACTTTTATGTTAATGTGTATATGTCTTTTTACGTCATTTTACACTTTATAATTACAGCTACAACTACGTCAACAATCACTTTTGTTTAAACTGCTAACTGCTACTTATTCCTAATACTTACTGATTTTGCTACTACTACATTTCGTCAAACATAACCATAGACACTAGCGGGATTCTAGGTCACTCGGCACAAAAAGAGCTAGAATTAAAAAATATTTGATTTTAAAAGAAAAATAAATCTGGCTACATAAAACTGCAAGGAATGACAAGTTATTTTTGTGCAATTAGCTCTATTTATAAACCCAATATTCTTGCGAATTTTCGTACTATCAGTACCAATCTTTGTTGGCAATATTTACTTTTAGTACCTAACTTGGTTGTCGAGATAAGTTTACCCAACAAATAAGTTAGTTTGTTATTACGGTTAGAGACACTTCTAAGAAGAATAGGATATATATTTGCGCAATTTCTGTCGTAAGTAGCGTACCAAAATTTTATTCCAACTCATACGTAACCTAAATAGTGAAAGATCTATGGCACTTTGCATTGATAGTAACCGCGATAGCAAAGTTTTAAACTTATATCATTGTCCAAATTTGAAGCAAAGAATATATATTTGAACCTTGTGATAGATTTACTCGGAACCATACATATATAACTTCGTTAATCAAAATACTTCCTCACCACATACACTAATACTCTATGCAAACAAAAACTTCGACCATAGCATCAGCTGATAGACAAACCGAACCATGTCGGGTAGCTGATCAAAATTAATAACACATATTACAACCATAGAAGTTTCACACTTTGGTCAAAATCTGTGAACTAGTTTGGTATAGACCTAATTCTACAAAGCAATAAACCCAACATTTACCCTTATAGGAAGTTTAATCATGTTGGTACCAACAATTTGTTGCTGTTTAATTAGAATATCTAACGTGATAGTGCCATTTGCTTACATACGGCATACATAGACACAAAGTACTAATGTCATGCGTGTGTGGATGCGGATATGTATATTTATTCGACTAGAGCCAAATTTGAGAAACACGAGTTCCTCATGTGGATTCATTAGACGTTGCAAACCAAAAGTATAAAATAATTGTATAATTAATTTGTATCATCTCCCAGTAACAGGTTAAAAACAAATCCAAATGCTCCCAAACCGAAAGCAACAATGTTATAGTAACTTATACCTTTGGAAATAAGTAGCTGTTCTGAATTTTGTCATCATCGCCACACCTTCATGACGTTACTAAGCTTTTTAAAACAAACAAAGCTTTAAAGAAAGTCTTGGGTTACTATAAACAAGATCAATGATCCAAAGGACCTGTCGTATATCAAAGAAACAACAAAATATCAGCGAGGGGGGGCTATAAAGTATAAACAATCACATCCAACTTTATTGACTTTACCTGATCACAAAAACACTCTTATCTTTCTTTTTCCAACTGTTAAATCTCTTTCTCTATTATCCATTCTCGCGTGTTAAAACTTGCTTTACAAAACACGTATCCAACTAAACTTGGGAGTGCATGGCACTTTCCTTTAGCTTGGACCAGTTTATTTTCTCAGTACATTTTGAGCATAAATACATGTGCACAGACCTGGGTAAACATGGTTGAGATTGAGCAATTATGAATAACTTAATGGTTTAAATATTTAATTGATCAATGTTAAATATTTAGAGTTTGAACAAAATTACAAAAAAATGTTGTTACCTATCGGGCAAAGATTCAAGACCATTGTCACAACATAAGAAGCAAACTCCTTCCTTTGCGGGGCTTGATCCAGAATGATCGTCATATATACCATCGTCACATGCTCCTGCATCTTATAAGAGATTGATTTAGCATATAAATCATGAAATAAACTTAAAAGATCAAAGAATCAGATTTTTAAACGCCGTACTTCCTTTGTCAATCTGTTCTGTGATAATGTATACGTTTTAAGAGCTATAGCCTATATGGCTAGATATGCTATGTATAAAATCTGATCACCGTGAGGACCAAGTCCCAAATTGTAAATGCAGTTCACTATTATCTTGTAGTGTGGACAAAGTAGGAATTTTAAGGAAATAGCATGTGTAAGAATGTAGACGAAAGGAAGACAGACCTCCTGAATTTATTGACCGATTCAGAGCTGAATAAACTTCTTGCTGTACTGATCGTTGCAACTCAAGTTGCACATCCGTGCAAGCCTCCAGCATCCTCTGCATGTCATTCATCCTTTCGTGAAGCACATTCAAATCATTCCTTAAGCCATTGATGACCTCCTGTTCCTGCGTCAGACGAACCATTATTAAATGATAACTTGTAAAGATAGTCTTGGGTCACAAGGACAATCCCCAAAGACTGATTAAACAGTTAAGGGCTCGGGGCATGAATGTTAGTCCATTTGTAAAATCCATGTAAAAACTGATTAAGCATCAGTAAAGTGAAAAATGTTCATGTCACATAGGTTGTTTATGGTTTATATCAATTTTGAGAGAAAAATATTATATATGCAAAGTCGTAAGACTCTATTTCTAACATTGAAAGAGTGTGCATGGTTTCATTGAGAAGAGAAGACTCACAGTTCCAAGGTGCTGATGGATAACTGGGATTCGCACATCAGTTGCACCATGCAAATCATTGTTCCCTTGTGTTTGTGTCATGACTAATGTTGACGGATGTGCACCTTCAGTACCATCAACAGCCTCTATGCCACCTGCATTCTCATCTAGACTTTGCATCCATCCATTTTCCGACTCAGATACTCGATCTTGTCTATCCACATATGATTGCATCAGCAGGTCAAGTCTTGCACCAAAATCACTTTGAAGAATATTAGAGACTCTTCTACATAATGGATGATATTCTTAATTAGCTTGATTATATCATTGTATGAAAAGCGGAGGTAAAAAGATGATAATAATTGTATAATTTACCTGCTTGTAAGTTCTCTGAGTTCAACCCTGCTGCCATTACCATCATCGGACGAATAGAAGGCATTACTCTTGTCGGCAAGAGCAGCTTCCAGATAGGAAGTTCCACCAAACCAACTTTCTGTGGTGTCCTCAGCATTGCCATACGACTCTTCAAGTGATTCTTGAAAATCATTCCTAATTGTTTCCTGATACCATCCATCATCGTCATCTTCATATTTAGAAACCGAGTCCTGCCATTCTTCTGCCTGCATGGAAGCTTCTTGCCAATTGAAGCTTTCTGTGCTGGTTCGTAATAATGGCAAACTCACAGATGGCTTATTAGATTGAAATTGATCAAGCATTACTTTGTCTACTTCAATCAGAGTGTCATCTTCTAGGTGTTCAGTGCCTGATGTTCCTTGTGAAAGTTCCATGTTATGATTACTTTGATTTCTTTCCACTGAATCATGATCCTGGTTTACAGTTTCAGTGAACTCGACGGTTAGTGGTGGCTTCTCTCTTTCTTGCGGAGAAACAAATTTGGGTAAATTATCTGCTTCCAAGTCCCTTGCCAAATTAGGTGTGCCAAATTCTTCATCAATTTCATTTGGAATCTCCTCAACAATATCTCCAGCTTCTTCGATGAGGTCATACCTTGTGTCATTGTCAGATGATGCGTCAGAATCAGAGTCAAACTGGGCATCATGCCTTTCTCCTACTGGAGAGACACCTTGAGGATTGAGGGATTTCAGGTCACAGTTTAAATTGGTTGTCTCAATTTCTTCTCCGATTTCATGTGGTTTCTCCCGAACAACCTCTTCAACTTCTCCGGTGTGGATGTGCAAGTCATTGTCAGATGAAGTGTCAGAGTCAGACTGGGCACCCTCTGCAACATGGTCATTATTATTCAACTTGGAGAGGAACCCTTTCCTGTTTCAAATAAGGATTGTATTGTTTACTATAATATCCCATTAATGAAAAAAATAAAGTATAAGCATTAAAAAAGCTATACTATAATGATGCAGCGCCTATAAGCTTCACTAAACGGTTGACATCGTATGATCTGGAAATTTCAGAAAACATTTTTTAGTAATACGTTATTAACAAAGGTATAGCCTAAGCTATGGTCCCCATAGTTCCACTGCTACTACATTTGAACCACTGTGAGTTACTTTAACAAATCTGCTCACCACATTGAAATTTCCTTGACAAGTTAGCTACTGCCATTAGCATCCACCAAGTTATCAAGAAATAGTAATGACTGACTCCAACATGGAATGCCATGTGCACCTAGTGCTGGCATGGAGGAAAGGAAATGACTTGCTCCAACTATATGGTTGTGGTCTATTGATAACGATTTAATCATGGTAATGTTTAAACACTGTAATCAATTTTCTTAATGTAGTCACTACTCTGATTAATTAAATGTTCTATTAAGTAGACTGTACATTAAGTCATCGACAGACAC
Organism: Artemisia tridentata subsp. tridentata; assembly: GCA_021014915.2. Taxonomy (NCBI): domain Eukaryota; kingdom Viridiplantae; phylum Streptophyta; class Magnoliopsida; order Asterales; family Asteraceae; genus Artemisia; species Artemisia tridentata. The sequence continues at coordinate 352,161,171 of CP139505.1, forward strand.
TGAATCGATTTAACACCTGGTTTTAATTTATGCACATTGCTTATACTCATATCATTTACAGTTTATAAGATTGTCTAAATACTTTGGTGAATAATTTGAGTTGACTATTGAAATCAGTAAACTACACAGCACATAAATGAGGTGTGTTCTAATATCACTAACAATAGGTTTACATTGCAAATCCATCGGCACACACCTAAACCTGGCAAACTTTTATGTTTTTTTATTTAAGATTCTATTTGATGCACCCTTACAAGGCTTTTAATCCCTTTAATATACTCACATTTTAGGGCTAGGGTCCTAAGTTATTAAGTATTAACACTATGTTTGCAGTTTACTCCAATAAAACATGCTTGTTCATGCAATATGAGCAATAGGGAAACATATCAGTTCATAATCTCTAGCAGAAAATTTGTAGCTAAAGCTACCATGGGGACTTCCAAGAAACATCTACCATCAAATAGTCATCCCTAGCAGCTAGAAATTGAACATAATAGATCAAACAATCCAACTTTATGAACAATGAATCCAAATCACCAGACTAACAGACAAAAAAACTGAGAGAGAAATGAGAAATACAGCACCTTATATCAGCTACAGCATGTGTTTTCCTCAATAGGCCCAAGTCACTCGCAGCAACAGAGCTCTGTTTTTCAACTTCTACAAATCTTTGGTTCCGCAAAAATCTACCTTTGAGCAATGACTACAATAGAATCATGGCATTAGATCAACAATTATGCATCATAGTAGGTCTTAAATAACTTTAAGGGGGCTATATGCCATAAGGGATATTACCACACTGTGTAATGCATAGTCTAAGCTAAGAAAATTGATTCCTAAATATCATTCAAGTAGAGATGCACCATAACCATCACAATTACACCAATATGCATCATGGCACGTTTTGCATGCTCACCACTGCCATTAAAGTGTCCTCGCCAAAAAGTAAACAAATCTGCGCCCTGAAATTAGAGTTCAATTTCTAGATAGGCTTGAGACTTGAGAGTACCAGCATTCTAGACTAAGTTTAATTCAAGCTTAAATGAAAAACTCTCTGGCAAGATTGGATTCTAGCTTTGGACCCATGATAAACCTTATTTGATGAAGCATCCTAACAAGTGATAGTGTCTAAAACAACATATTAATACTGATAATACTGTGGTGCCATGGCACTAGCCAAGTAGTAGTAGATACAATTACAGTCTTAGATTTACTTCAGCCCAAACAAAACTTATAAAACAATGCAAACTTGTATCAGGTTATTAAGGCTTGAATTTATCATTTTTTTCACTCTTGATGCTCTTGGATGGTGATGGTAGGTTCATATTACAAGAACATATGTCGTAGCAGACAACATAAAAAACAACCAACATAATGGTGTAATTTCAGCATAGACAAAAGAGCTCACCTGAATTCGGTGCCGATGCGCAAAATTTGACACACAATGAGTCTCCAACAAAACCACAAGCTCGCTCTGCCTCTCTCTCTCAAACTTCTTTAACAAGTCAATGAGAGCCTGTCTGCCAAATATTCTACGGATAGAACTCCGAGCACCAGTCCCACTATCCACTGTTCCATCTTGAGTTCGTGCAATTGGAGAACTAATTTCTGAAGCTGGCTCTTCTGAACTACCTCGACAAGTCTCTCCTTGCTGAGTGCTCGATTCTATCCATTCCCTCACTATCCTCACCCTCTTGCATTCATTTTCCCCAATCCTTTGTGCCCTTGAACCATAGTTCATATGTGTACGGCCCCCAAATCCTTTGCTTCCCCACTCATGGAAAATTTTCCTCACTCGACTTTTTTCTGGAACATCAAAAGGTGAGCGCTGCACACATAATGCCTTATCATCCTCTTGTCCAATTTGTACCTCTATTTGGTTACGGGGACACTCATTTTCAGTTTCATTAGCATCCGTCGATGTTTCCAAACTTTCCATGCTTTCCAAAGAAGTCGAGCATGGGCTTTCAGGACTAGTACGCACACCATTCATCTGCTGCTTTCCATTTTCTTTAATGCTACCCTCACTTTCAAGATCTCGCCACATTTTCCTAATGGAGGATGTCTGAGTTGTTAACCTCTCGTTAT